>JARWCS010357338.1:0-10781 GCA_034783895.1 Geukensia demissa
TTTCCCGTATAACATTTGTATTCCCGCATCATGCAAAGAATTCCGCTCAAACCGATGCTAGGGGCCGTCTTGAATATACTTTGAGGTGAGAGTTTTTACTCCGTGTTGAAGGCCTCACTGTGACTTTGAAATGAAGAACACCAATCAACGCGCTGTTCCTCTGCTTTGAATTTTCTTGTATATATGAGATTTTTGTGTCATGAATATTTAAACCATATCTCCCCTTTTCCTATTAAAATGTAACTAAATCAAAAGCTTTTATTTCATACGCCGATAGAATAATGTGAAATATTTGACATTATTAACCATTCAAACGATAGTAAAATCTTTTTGTTGGAAACCACATGTAGTTGGAACAGGATTCCCATGTATGGTACCTCTGTGGAAGGTACCCACTATGAGTGAAAATTAAAAAAATCTTTTTTTAAAATTATTTAGCATAAAAATATGTGCAAAATGACCCAACAAACATCATTTGGAATATATGCGAGTCGAGAGATACACTATATAGAGAATATATAAAGAACTAATTTTTGTAGGTATTTGTTACTTCAGCTTTAGATTTCAGTGCAGTGTGTACTATGTCTTTCATTGTGTTTGTTTGCCTTGGTCTTATCTGTCTTCTGACTTAACGATTTCTGTCAGCCCATTTGGAATCTTCGATTCTGCTTAAGATTCTGCAGGATGACACAGATAAAAACATAGGTTAAAGAAGTATCTACTGTTGAATCTATTTATAGCTATTAATGCTATACCAAGTCAGGTGTAGCATACTCATGCAAAAGATCTAAGATGCACAGTCAGACATGACAAGAAAAACGCGACACAAAAAGGAAAATTGAAACAAAAAAAATCAAAAGTTTGGACCCCAGGAACTCCTTTAAAAATTAGGAGTAGAGTTAGATATTCCGAAAGGGCAAGCTCCTTCTTTCCCGCGCGCGGCATCTGTCTCATTCATTATTCTTATGCAACATTGTGAAATTTGTACTTGTACAATATTATAAGATTTTTTTTTTCATTTTTCCTGATGTTAATATTTTATGAGTCTTTTAACTATTTTGTTATATTAAGCTATAATACAAAAACAAATGTTATCATATTTAAAAATTTAGAACAAATGCTCTACGGTATCCCTTTCGGACAATCTTATTTGGATGAATCATAAAACCACGTGGATTTAGATGAAATCGACAAGTTTTTTTCCACATTTCCGTTAAAAGTTGGATATAGAATCACGTTTTTCAATAGATTATCTATATAGTTAGTAAAGCATTTAATGAATTTATGGTTATGAAATCCTTGACATCATAATTTCTAAGTTGAAACGTCGCTACAACACGGGCATAACTAACATGCTGAGAAACAGATACGCCATACGAAGGACCCAAAGAAACGTGGCCTTCAAGGAAGAGTAAATTAAAAATTAGGAATGAGAATCGTCCCTCCTGTCTTGCTCTTAACATCTAAATCCAGAGATAGACAATTAAGGCTGTTTGTTTAAGGTTTATTAAAGATTAAATCCCTTGGTGTATTTGTAGAAATCGGAGCTATTTAACAATTTGTCTATTAAATCTTTTGAATGACCCTTATGACTTTTGACCATAAACTGAAATTCAGAACAGTAAGGAACAAATCTGCTATTAAAGGAACACAAGTTGTGCCCATAGAAAACCCGACGACTCTCTATAAATTGAATTGCTGGAATGAATTTTTTCTACTACAGCAAATGTACATAAATTAAGACACTGTGACATTGAGATGAAGAATAGCAATCAAAGCTTGTGTGTATATATATATATATATATATATATATATATATATATGAGAGTTTTTGCCATTAATATTTGCACCATATACTGTCTTTCTATTCTATTGAAACACCATTAGAACAAATATAAAAATTTGTGTTGTAGTAGATAATGTGGAAAAGAAGAAATCATAGCTGTTTGTAAATAAACATCTTACCACAGAAGTAAGAAAAAAGGGTCACATTGCTTTGGTATTACATTTTGATAAAGTTCTAGGGACAATAATTCATTATTCATTCTTTTTCATTGCTGCTACTTTTAAGTTTAGGTGTTTTTGGTAAACACAACCGTCGTTTGGCGCGTAAGATTTAGACTGATTACATTTGATATAAAAACTTTTTTTTGCATTTGTTAGATCTATTGACTTTCACGAAGAAAATGACATGTCTATCTGGTTTAGTATAACCTATATAAATATAGTTTGTGTAGGCAATGAACAAAGACTATATATACCTTTAAGGCTTGATATTGGCCTGAGACGTCCTATGCAATCATTGCGCGATCTTCTTCCTGAAGATATGTATGAAATCTAACAACAAATGCAATAAATGCAATAAAAAATTCAATATTTATAAAAACGAATGTCACGACAAAATTTGGTGATGCAAATTAAAACACAGCAATATCATTGATCAATTTACCTCTCAGTAGACCAAATTGTACAATCTTGTATTTTTTCTGAATATTATTCTTCCGCCAATTTCGGTTATAGTTTCCCAAAAATGTACGCAACATGTTTTAACGGGGCTATGCACCAAATATTCGGCAGACATAAACTATTCTATGAGTTAACTCCCCTTAAACTTGACATTGTTCATAAAAAATCTCGAAAACCGTTAGGCGTTAAACTTTAAGCCTTAGCCATTGATGATAGGTCCATGTGACGTACAAAAAATCAGGTCTAACACAAGGACAAACCTATGACCACAATGGCACATGTGACATGTTGTGGGGTTAAACTAGTTTATTGGAATCCCAACCGATCCCATCCACTTAGCATACCTGAATTTATTACTGAAGTATTGTATTCGAATAAAAAAAAAATCAAGTATCAGCTATGACTCCCCTACTCAAAGGAAATATTTGACAAAAAATAGCTGTCAATAGAAATTTTCTAAAGTGATGGATAATATATTGTTTATACATTTGTATAGATTAAAATTGTTCCTTAATTGTTGTAAAATCCAAATGTCAATTGTGTATTGTACCTGTTACTGACTCGTCTTTTGTTAAACAATAAACAAATTGCAAAAAACAACCACCATAAAGTCCTTTGAAACCACATATATTTTTAACTCAGAAGGCTATGAGTAGTATATAAGTAACATTAACTAGAAATAATCTTTTTGTTTTAAGAATCAGCATATTTCCTGATAAGCCTTTTGATTTGAAATTATCTTGAATTAGATATTGGATAGGTGAAAAGATGTAAATGTACAGGTCTTGTCAACATCTACAGTTATATTAAGTTTTTTGGGGGAATTCTTTTCAAAAATATTAACCATATTAGAAACTACAAAATAGAGAGAGGATCGACTAAATATGGAATTTGTGCTAAAGCAGTCTTTTGAACAAGTCAACTATATTCTGGCTTGTCATTTAAACAGTTACTGATTTATACATTACCATCATAGATATAATAACAACATATATATTGGTTTATCGTACATAGAAAACACAATCATGTTACACAAAACTGTATAGTGTATTTATTAAGTTTATGGTGTCTTTTAGATTCAAAAACAAAAAGCTGCACAAGATATATAACAAGAGATTTCTCACCTGACAAAGACACCTCACTGATCCTTGAAAGGAAGAAATGTGGTACAACATTTTGGTAGATGACAACTTTCTCTGTAGTTTCACGCAAGTAGATTCTAAAGTGAGTTTCTCTTACAGTCATATTTTAAAACAATTTTGGTTGTTACAGCCATTTTTATTGGAAGGTAGAGATGCAGAATATTGGAAGAACATTCCAACAAAATTTTCATAGGGTCCTATGCTAAAATAGGTCTGTGGCAGCCATCTTGGTTGGTGGGTTAACTGCCCGACATAATTTGAATTTTTGACTTCCTGTGTTTCGGTTCTAATGCTACTGATGAGAGGCTACTCCTTGAAATGTACATATAGCATACCTACATTTTCCATATTTATTTAACATTGGTAATTTTGTAGCTTAAAAGCATCTAAGGAACATTCCTCCAAAGTTTTGTACCAATTGATTCAGTTGTTACAGACAACAGGTTTTTAAAGATATACCACTTCCTTTTTCTATTTTTATAATGGAAACCATCTTGGTTGCAAGGGGCGGAATGCTTGGCACAATTGTAGTAGAGGACCACCAAAGGCCCATTCCATCAAAGTTTGGCCGCAATTGGCGCAGAAGTGGATTTCTCATAGCGCCCTTTATTAAACTAAGCTCTGATGTGGTAGCCATCTTGGTTGATGGGCGGTGATGCCGGACAGAATTGTCGAAGACCATGTAACGAATGTCCGTTCTGTCTAATGAAGTCACAAATAAAATTAGTACATCACACGGCAGAAAAGTACGTATGAATGTCTACTTCGTTGATTTACTCGAGCTTGAATAATCCGTTATTTACTGTAAAGCAGTACCATATATAGATTTGTCAAATTAAGTCAGTAAATTAAATTATTCTATGCTACATCCCTTTCAAACCATAACATTTCTGATATTATTGATCGATTAAATCATCGAAACCTTGTTTATAATAAGCATTTTCAACTGAAGTTCTGCTTGGCACATAATCACTTGTGACCTCAGTTTTGTTACAATTGATAAACTTCGATAATTGCTATCAAAAGGACCGAAATACTATATGAAAAACTTCAAACGTTTAATAGACTCTAAATAATGTAGAGGTTGACACGCTCTCTGAATGGGTCAAAACAGTCAGATTATTTATTCAGGCCCGGGTAAACAGATTGCAGGGGGCGATTAACACTAAAGGTTCATTTTTGCTCAAGGACCCTGCCGTCATGCCGCAATCCATAAAAAAAATTGTAGCTGTTCCAGCGGATAAAGCCTGAATTAACATTGTATTTGCTTGTAAAAACACCTTGATTGCTTTATAAAAGCGCTTGGCATCAACGACACATCTGGTAAACCAACATGTACGCCTACTATAAAAGAGATACTTGTTAATAACAGGTCGGTCCTGTTTTCGTGTGGTATTGACACCAAAGAAGAAGAGTCGATTCTTGCTTCTAAATTGTGGATACAAAAACTACAAAAGTGTCCATATAACAAGATATATATTTGATTCCTCCAGATGTTCTAGGAAGCCATTTTCTAAATTACAAATTCAAAATTCAAATTTTACAACTATAATGTCAAAAGTCAAGGAAGGCCTTCAAAAGTATTTTGATATGGTGTTTTCCACTAGTAGTGTTAATCAAATGTGGATATTCAAAAACTCAAAAGATCTGCTTCAATACCTTCGAATCTTTAATATTTAGAACAAGTATTCAAATCTTTGGCTTTACGATTCCACATTCGCAACTTAAAGACCTCAGAAGAAATTAATACATCAGTTTTTTGTGAAACAAAATGGAAATAGAGGAGATACATATTTGGTTTTAGGTAAAGAGATATCTTCTTGTACGAGAACGTACTGCTTGTTCTAAAAATACAGTGAAGGTGATATTTTTAAGAATGCTGGATTTTCTAATAGCCAAGGTTTTTGTTAAATTTGGCAGACGAGTTTTTCAACCGATAGTTGGCATTTACAAATAGTGTGCACCGACTAGCCGACTTGTTTTTGTACTCGTATGAAGCAGAATTTATCCAGGCACTCGTGCAAAATAACTAAAAGGAATTAGTCAGACCTTTTTTACTTTTCGCTGTATCGATGATGTATTGTCAATGAATATCCTACGGTAAGTGAGCATCTCTAATAAATATATCCCAGCGAACTAGAAGCTATAGAGACCACAGACCCAAACACATCTTCTTCATACCTAGATTTATTCCTCGATCGCGAAATTGCCCGAAAGGTAAAGTTTGTTTTTAAGACTTACGACAAACGGGACTCCTTCATCTTATCTATTGGGATCTGCCTTCTGAGTTTATGTTTCGCAGCTGATTCGATATTTTCCTGTCTGTTCCAAGTAACAGGACTTTTTTTAAAGCGAATTGTTGTTGTCACCTGATTTACTTACACAAGGATATATCAAATTAAGGTAGAAATCGTTCCATCTTAGAATTTTGGTCGACATCATGAATTGGTTGATTCTTGTGGTATCAGTGCATCTCAATTAATCGTGGACCTATAATGGAACAATGAGTTGACCTCGTCTCGTATTGACGTCAACCTGGATTAGAGTTCCATGACAAGTTTTATCGCGTGCGAGAGGGTTCGTGGAATTCAGGTCTTTGATCTCTCAAATGTGTATTCCAAACTGGGCTTGCATATATGAAAATGAAACTATATCGGGGTAAATGTCAGAGAAACCATAGCCCAACTACCAAAAATAGAGGGAATTTACAAATCTAGAGGGCTCCACAAGGTCTTCAACAAGGGTGGAATATCACTCCCTGGAACAATCTTGATATCGTCCCATATAAATAAATTTTGTTACGTAAAAACTGCTCTTGTATGAATATTTTTTAAAATGTACATGTAACAAAACCTAAAACAACAACAAACTTATGACCATAATTCCTGACTAAGTACAGGCACATAAGACATTTGTTGGTGTTAATTTTGTTTATTGGGATCCTAACCCGACCAAAGAGTACACACATTTGTAGATGAAAATGACAGTAAAATGAATAAAAATGACAAGCTAAAATATTTCTGCAACTACTTTTGTCAAAAGAACGACTTTAGCATATGACAAGTAAACCACATGGCACAACAAGATGAACAGTTTAAAGAAGATTGAAGTAAAATGTAAATATAAGATTGTGTAAAACAAAACTATTACCACAATTTCTAATTATGAATATTTAATAAAGTTACGCCACATATGATCTATATTTAATAACGTGGTCTTGAATGACTCAAGCTCCCCCAATATCATCATTTTTCTAATTTGCTTATGAACTAGCTGTTCTAGTTCATTTTTGTTAATAATCAGATGATATATAAATTTATTTAACGACTTCAGGTATGAATGAAGCATAATCACTATGCTAATACATTACCAGAAATGTATCACGTTTATGTTTGTAATGTTACAACCCTAATAAAACCAATAGTTTTCCTTTAGACAACCCACAGCAGTCCTTAGGGAGAACCCCTGCTTTCTTAGGAAACCCACAGCAGTCCTTAAGGGAACCCCTGCTTTCTATGGTCTGCTTTATTAATTTGATTTGAATTTGAGTTCCTGACTGTCTGAAAAAGCCTAGGGCTGTTTTGAGATATACTTAGTATGCTTGCGCATGCGACATTTCCAAGCTTAGTATTATAGAGGATGTACTCTCACTGAACTATGCACGATTAGCTGATTATATTCACATCATCTACCAAATTTTTCTTGAAATTAAAGATACAACAAACATTCCCAAGTTTGCCTCATCTTCATCAAAGTAGACAAAAGAGAAGGGATTCAGACAAAAAAAAATTGACAACCGCAACTTTAACTTTCCAATAATTAACTTCCCGTTTATTGGTAGTAAAATTCAACCTGTCCTGTCGTATGAGGTTTTCATATCCCATACAGCTAAACCGTTCTTCAAGAGCCTATGCCAAATATGGCGATTTTTTAGTTAGAGCTAGGTAGTTCAAACAGAAAATGCTCAAACAGGGATATAAAAATGTGACATGATTGTCTTTGAGACAGCCATTCACCAAATGACAGTCGAAACTAATCTTTTATAGGTCAAATTACGGCCTTCAATAATGAGTCCATATTATAACGGAAGCTGTGAAAGGCCCATAAAATACACAATGAGAAACCAGTCATAAAACACGAAAATCGACTTAACCTATTGACAAAATGGTTGGAGGTTGTTATCCAATGAAACCTTCTCCTTTACCCTGAAACGACTACGACTGGATTGGAAAATGGACAATGCTGCCAGTTTATTTAACGAGGCAGGTACTCCGTAACCTTCCGGACCACATGAATTCACCACTGGGTTCATAGTTGTCTGTTTTTTTTTTTTTTCGGTTTCATTGTTATATGTCCAATATTCCGTATTGTTCGTGTTTTCGAGATTGCCGTGTCTGTCGATTTGTCGCCGTTTTTCTGTCTTTTCGGTTTTCTTTCGCTTCTTTGTAGTAACTGCCAAATAGTGTCTTTACAAAATGCTTATCTTTATCAGATGTGTACAATCAAGAGCAAGTGTTTTAGACAAAAATGAAATAATAGACTGAATTTATAGTAATAATTTGCTACTCACGACCATCAAACCCGGTAGCCATGAATAAACGAAAGGCAATACAGTGGCATCTGAAAAAAATGATTTAAAACCTTCAACATTTATTAATTTTTCAGATTATGCAATGAATGAAATTAAATAAAAAAGATAAATGTACTGAGGGTGTGCTACGGAAAAACGGTTGAGATGGACATCTGCTATAGTTGATTTGGGCTTTTAGTAAAATCGTCTGTTCTGTTTGTGACTTTTGAGGCAAAAACATCTGAAAGCGCCTTTTCATTTATATTTGATTGTTATTGCAACTTTCCATATAATTGTTCGTACTATATAATTGCAATTACAATATATTTAGAACAAATACAGATCGGCACGGACTAAATCGAGTTATATCTTGCAGTTTATTCCGTTTTGTACAAGTATGCAGCTGAAATTATAGTCAAAACAAGGTTGTAAATACCCAATAGTCTTAGTCATAAACTTTTAAAATTCCAAAGGATGATAGTCTAAAAGACGTTCTAAATAAGTTATAGTGGTTTTACTATGGTATGTTTATTTGAACTTGTAATAGTTGAGAAGAGTAAATTGTTGAAGTACGAGATAGTTGAGATGGACAATAGCACTGGTTGATTGTGACATAAGCGATAGTTGCCATGGACAACACATACACTGATAAATGAAAACTACAAAAAATGATAAACTGTTCACTATTTGAAAAATGAACAAGACCAGATATGGGATAAAGGTCGAAGTGACTACATGCTACAAAACTTAAAAATGCAAATCTAGAGGTCTACACAAGTACTGTAACATGAAATTCCACTATTATAACGAGCTAAGTATATCTCCAATATACGTAAAATAATACCCCCTCCCTAAATGTCAACAAAAATAATGAAAAAAGTAGACTTTTGATAGGTACGTGAAGATTTGATGTGGTTAGACATGCATTGTTAAGTCAAAACCCTCCAATAATGGTGGCCAAAGGCAAAACCAAAGCAAAAATGAAAATAAATAAAATTTAAAAAAAACTTAATCTAAAAATCACGTCCTTTATACGCCCTTTCAGTCCATGTATTTATACAGTTTTGACAGGTTAATGCCGTAGAAACTCATGGTATGAAAATCCGTGATTTGAATTGAATGTTTCTATATTGGTTCCCTATAGATTCTTGGTAAACGTCAGCTGGGATATAAAGGCCAATACGAAAACAGTCAATGAATAATTATGCTTTCAGGGCTGATATGGTTTTGCGTTGTAAATCCATATCGGCCCTCACGCGCTATCAGAGAGCTTTATGACGTTACATTTATTGCACTTTTCGGTTGTACTGCGTGGCTTTGACTATGAGCAGTTAAAATCCATTACTAAAATGTATTTTTTCCAAATGCATGTGTAAAAGAATAGTTTTCCTTGAATTTTCAATGAAATTAATATATTAATCAAAACAAATTAAGTACAAAAATATGTGATAAATCGATCATAACTAAACATGTCCCTTTACATATCAACCGTGATATCATTTCTCATCCAATTTTGTCCCTTGGACTAAAGTCCTCAGGGCCGATATAGTGATATCGGGATTTTACCTAGGTTGATACGGAAATGAACAAGTAATTATATAATACATATCATTTTCCGTATCAATTAAGGTATCATCCGGAGACCCCCATATCGGCCACATCGACGATACTGGTCGAGGCATGTTACCAGCGTTGATATAGAAAGTGACATGTAATTGGTACTGTATAAAAATAATCTAAAAGTCACTGTAAGTTAGAAGCAAGCTCCATTGACAAACCCCAAAATTGTTTTATCAATCATTTATAAAGTAAATTTAGAACTGTTCAGTGCTGAAATTTAGTAACATCAAAGACAAAATAAAGACCGCAGTACTTGCTTGTTTATTCTTTGTAAACAAAACAGCAGTAAGATTAAGTGCAATTTTAAATGTTTCCATAACAAAGAAGAATTTCCCCATATTATCTACAAGGTTGGCATGACCTTTTGGAGACAAATACCAAAGAATTTTTTAGTAATACCACATATAAAAGTAATATGTCTTTATAATAGATGAATTGCTTGAAGTAACATGGTAAAATTGGCACACTAGCACTTGATTAGTATTGTGTTATAAAAATAATCTTTTGCACATTATAGCTTTTGTAGCTGATGATGTGGAACGGGAAACGTAATTATCTAATACATGTCCCTTTCCATATCAACGAAGATCATCCGAAGAATCTCATATAGGCCCCAGTAAAATGTATTAGATAGATTTTTTTGTGAAATCTTGTTTTGTTTAGTAGAAATTGCCCATATTATTAACAGTCTGACAGTAAAGCCAGATACTAAAATAAATTTGAGTTCACAATGCTCTATGATGGCTGATATGGATTCAGTTACAATATTAAATATATCAGCCCTCGTATAATAATCCCATTGAAATTAGTTCCAAAGTAGACATGAGAAAACAACTTTTTACTATTATATTTGTAATCGTATATGTCCTATTTCAGTCATATTAGTCAAACAGCCCAATTGTCCGTCGGTTTTGACTTCAGGCTGTTCTTGGACCAATATGACGACTTTAGACTTATACAGGGTCAATATAAATGTAGTAACA
>JARWCS010357349.1:0-10781 GCA_034783895.1 Geukensia demissa
CTCCATACTGATGCTCTGTGCCAAATATCAGGAAGCTGGCCTCTGTGGTTCCTGAGAAAAATGTGACAGAAATATTTTTGACGCCGACGACGACGTATAGTGATCCCTATATGTCGCCTCCGCTAAAGCGGGCAGGCGACACTACTAAGTCCACTTTTAATAAGGCACACCAGTAATCTCTTACAGGTTCTAAATATAACTTTGGATTTTGACTGGCAAGAACTGAAGAGAAAAAAATTCAATGAACAAAAGTTTTAAATTAACAAAACAGAATATTTTGATAATTTAAGTATACAGTGTAAAACAATAAATATACATTAATATTTACTTTATTAAAAACTTCCTTTAAAAAATACATGGTACTAAAAGCCTACAAAGAACTAAAAAAAGCTTGAAATTTAATCTCAGCCATTCAGATTGCCAAAGTTCCAGGAAAAACACATCACCATTATAAACTTCCATGAATTTGATATTACTTTTCATGTTTGCTTTTCAATTTGCATTCACCACTGTGACTTGTTACTTTCTTGTTTGATAAGCTTTAGGAGAAATAACATTTATTAAGCACTAACATTGGAAATGGGTATTACAAATTCCTGCACGATTTGCTCTGTAGGTAGAGTTTTTCACTAAGGTGTTTTGAAAATCATTGCTTTTTCAGATGGCAATTTATAGACTGGGTGCAACCAAAAATTTGCATATTATCCGTCAAGTTACTTAAAATTCCTCAATTTGCATATAACAACATACCCATATCTTAAGTTAAATTTTAAGTTAACATATCAAAGATAGCGTGGTGCATCGCAATTTGTAAAGGCTTCTTTGAATGATATATGATATTATAATATTTTTTTGTGTGATCAGTGTTTTTGGACCTTTTTTGACATGAGGGTCATCATGACCCCTTAGTGCGTTTAGAGGGTCAGATGAATTTTTACAGGGTCACATTTGCCAACCTTGTTTAAATGTTTCCCAAATCAATAAATAAAAACTTTCACGATTTCAGTTTGTATTGTTTGATTTAAATTGAATGATAAAATTGAATACCATTTTCAAATTATTAAATGAATAAACATGATAAAATATTAAATGAATATATGTGTTTTATTTCATTGTTTATTGTTGTTTTCATCCTGTCCCGATTCCTTAACAGCCAACTTAGCCGATTATTTGGCTTGGTTAACCCCAAGTTCAGTAACATAGCCATGCTTGTTTACTATAAGGATCTGTGCATCAAAATTGCGCAGCCTTATTACTTACCGTTAATTATAACGTAAAAGTCCGAAAGACTCTATTTTTAGAAATCAATACACTGAAACAAATTTACTTTCAGTTTTGAATCGTCAAATTTGGAATATAGCTTAACACTCTATTTTGTGATAGCACCAATTGTGAAAAAGGGGGTTTTCATTTCTGATTTTGCTGCGTCAATTTCATAAAGTTGAATTTCTTTTTTAAATGGTAAGTTTCAAGATAGTGATATACAGATTTTAACTTTTTTGCAGTCAATCAAAAGGAATGGATTTTTAGAAATGGCTATATGCCTTTAGGAATATGCTTTTGATGTTCATTTACTGGATATTTATTTTTACAATGGAAGAAGTCCTAGTTGAGTTTCAGATATTGAATATAAATATTATATTCAAGAGTTGTTTTTTGGACAGTGTTTAAAAAATGTGATAATCGGTTAAGAGATTTCTTAGCGTTGCTTTTTTCATGTTTACAAAAAACATAATTATATTTAGAAGATTTTAGATAAAGCTTGCCATAGCTTTCCAAAATGGTATGATTTAAAGAATTTTTTAATCTGTTTTTCATAAACCAAACATTTGTTTATTCTCAAAAAATTTTAGAATGACCTTGATAGAGAAAATTCCTCATGTTCAGTGCAACCAATGCAACAAAAGAAATTGAAAATGTTAAAATCTTGCTTTATACTGTGTCAATTTCAAATTTTAAGATGTGCAAAGTTTGGCAATTCAACAGAGTCTGAATAAATTCAAACTATCCCTCTATAAATTAATTTGCAAATGTCCAAATACTCCATTTGAGGGTAGTATATGCAAATAAGTTGTTGCATCCAACCTGATTAAACAATCTGTACTGGTGCATGGCCCTATCTCGCCATACACTCTTTAACGAAAACTTCAGTATGAAAAAAAGTGATTTGGAAAGACAGATATCTGTTACCAAAGCTTTTTTTGTTTAAAGTATTATTCAGACAGTTGCATTGGTGAGAATGGGTACTTGGCGAGATTGGGTCATCAGCCAATCTAGTCCAAATAATTATGACGTATTCTTTGGATCTTTGATTTATTTTTTTCTTGGCGATCCTACATCAACGTCATAAGTCAAGTTGCCATATTTTCAGCTGGATGACAACAAAAATTCAAAACAGCTGCTGGTACAAACGTGTCATTTTAGGAATCTGGATCAAAGAAATGTTTTTCCAGAATGTCTTGTTTGACCGTGTCCGTTTTGTATTTACTTTTTCAAAATGTCTGATTTCAAAAACATCTGCATGTCAAATGATTTTATGTCCAGTATGGAATAATGGAATTATTTTCTGAAGGAAATTTAAGGTCAGTCTTTACTTTATAATCATCTGAATTGCATTATAACCTCATTTATTGACAATACACGCTGATTTCATTGAGAGCAAATTTTGCTCTAAACGTCCAACCGAAAATGGCGACAGTTGCGTTATGACGTCGATGTAGGATCGCCAAGAAAAAAAATCAAAGATCCGAAGAAGACGTCATAATTATTTGGACTACCTATTTTTGGTACCTAGCTTGTCTGATGAAGGTAAATCAAGAAAAGTGCTTTACATTTAAATTTGGTTTTTGATTGTTTGTTATAGATGTATTAAGATGTGTATTGTGTATTCTGGCATATTTGAAAATGAAAATATATGAGGTAAATGTCAGAGAGACTGCGCTCCAACCACGAGAAAACTGAGGAATAATTAAATCTAAAGGTCTTTACACGGTCTTTAACAAGGGTGGAAGACCACTCCTTTTAAAAAGTTTAAATTGACCCAAATATATTCAATATTCTTTACTTTAAATAAACATAAAATTGGTGAAAATGTAATTACTCTAGAAGGAAAAGGGAATGTTATTTATAGGTTAAATCATGTTTTTTTTCCACCTATATCAAACCTGTATCTGTTTTTTTATTGAATATTTAAAATGCCTCAAATATAATCACACCCCATTTTAAGAATCCTGGCCCCCTGATACTAAAACAATGAACATGCAATTTCTGCAAAATGTTCATACAATTTTGAGACAGACATATTATACATGTATCATTGAGTCAGCTTTAAAGAATTATAAAATAATCTGTCTTGGACCCAATGCTACTGATAAGATGTTACTCCTTTGATATATATATAGTATATCAAAATTCACCAAATATATTCTGATATCAATCTTAAAATATATATATGGCATTTTTGTCCCCTGAATATGTTTTAACTTCCATTATGCCTACTCCTTTGTCCAAATTTCTCATCTGAAACTGTTAGGCCAATGCAAATGAATTTTTGTATGTGATCTTTTGATGATCCACCGGCCCCTATGAAAGTTATTTTTTGTTGCCTATCAGAACTCCAGTGTATAATTCACATGTGAGAGATGACCACAAAGGCTGACAAAGGCTGGATAAAGTTTTACTTTGGACCCTACAGGAAGTTTGCTCAAATCTCTCCTCATCTGAATCTGTTTACCAATTGAAATGAGTTTGAAAATCTTTTACAGCTTCTGTTTTGGCATGTACTCCGATTCTTTATTGAAGACCGTGATGGGACCTGTAGAAATTTAATTTCCACTGTTATTTGGTGTAAGGCTTGTCTCATGGAAAATGATGAGACTGTTTTTAAATTGTTGTTTGAATGATCTTTGTAAGGTCCCTCAGGATGTAATATTTCAGTGCTTATCAGAAATTCAAGATGGCCACAACAGTCTGTTTAGCTTAATATTGGAATCTATAGAAAGTTTCTTCAAATTTCTTCTGATCTGAAACTGTTTAGCTAATTGAGGTTACATGTTGTGCTAGTCATCTTAAGATGGTCTAATACAAAAATAATGTTTTGTATGCTGATACAGACTTACTTGAACATTGGACCTTGTGGAAAATTTGTTCAAACTTTTTCTTGTCTAAATCTGCATAGCAAATGAAAATGATTCATTGTGTAAAAGATCATTGAACTACCCTCACAAAGAATGATGTTTTTTCATGCCAATCATAGTTTAAGATGACCACACAGCAGGACTTAAGTTAAACATACTTAAATTCGTAGATTCCAAGCATTTGTTCCTTTTGTTTTCGTATTTAGTTTGTTTCAAATTTGCCTCTTTGAACTATGCACTTTTGGTCTCCCACATAGGTATTCTACACTTGACTTAAGTACCTTTAAACATAGGGTGTTAAAAATTTTGAACAGTCGGAAGTTGATGAGACAGCAAAATCCAAGTAAAATTATGTTTCTATAACCAAAACGTATAGAATATATATAATAGAATAAAATATGTTTATTTCCAATCAACGGTCAAGAAGATATTTACTAAAAAGGAAAGTTTCTTAAATTTGCATATACTTACAAAATTAAAAATTTAGAAAATTCCAATTTTGATTTGATGACAAATTCTTACCATCGGTTTAATTTATTTAACAATTTTACCTATTTTGCAAAAATGCTGAGTTCTATAGTCTATGGTAAGAAAACTTCATTTGGCTGCTGGAAAAATCCGAGCATAGAACTTTGATAAGACTTTGGGATTATATTAAAATCTTAATTATCTTTCAATTCCATGCTCAGATTTTTCCCCAGACAAATTTTAAGCGTTTTTTGGCTATTTGACCTTTCATGACATCTTTCCATATATGGTAGTAATGCTGACTGATCAAGGGGCCATGTAAAGAGCTTTGTGCATTACAATCAAATTATAGATTTCACTAACTAAACTACAGGAAGTGAATGTTTACAATGTTTGGGTCAATGTCAATATTGTGACTTGGTTGTAATTCAGACATATTGTTTTACAACCACCGAAACTTGAACATCACAAACTACAATACTTGTCCTGTTAGTGTACTGGTGTAATTCTTTTCAATAGAAATCATTTTTATTGTTGTCAGTCCACGCAAGTCTCCTAAATGATGATTCTTTTTCCTGAAGTTTTCCACTGTCATCAATCAGTTCCTCTCTATAAAACAATCGGAAGGTTAAAGTTGTAAAGTCCAAAAATATCTGTCTATGCACAAAAATTTTAAAAAATGTAGATTTAGATAGACAGTGAAGTTTTATGTTGTGACACTGTTTTCCCCTCTTCTGTTCGTCCGTCAATTTTCATACAAGGTTTCTCTTCATAGCTTGCAGTGTTAGAAATAAGCGCTTACCCGTGAGAGTTAAAATACTGTCGGGCAAGTAAAAAACAAGTTGTGGTTTCCCGGCGGACAAGTGGAAAAAATTCGGTCGATCAGTACTGCAGTACTTGAGGGCAAGGTAAATTTTTGTGGGGCAAGTCATTTTTTTAAGTAACTTGCCATTCGGGCAAGTTACTAAAAAAAGTTAATTCTAACATTGAGCTTGTGTTTTTTGGATTGGTCTGAAGTATTATCAAGGTGAGTTGTTCTGTGTCATTCTTTTCTGGTCCATCATTTGTCTACCTCCAGTTTGCTGAGAGGGGGACCCATGTCATGCATGCCTCATGGATACTTTTTCTCTATATTTTAATGATTTTAATTTTTTTTTACATGGGACACATTTTTACTTTTATAATAGACAAAATTGAACAGAAAGCAAAATAAATAAATGTTACTAGAAAATTTTAAGTTTGACTGATCTTACTATTCGTGGGTCCTAGCTTGCCTGATGAAGGTAAATCCAGATAAGTGCTTAATACTCATATAAATTTGGTTTTTAATTGTTTTTTATAGACGTATGTAAGATGTGGATTGTGTCTTTCTGGCATATATGCAAGACTCAGATCTGCATTGTACATCCTCAGATCCGTGTCCTCTCCTCAAATCCATGTCTTGTAATTACGTTATAACCAAATCTGTATCTTGTGACATCATACTCAAATTTTTGTCCATAGATTTTTGCCAGTCTCAGATTTGTGTCCTTTACCAATTCCGTTTCTCCTTATAGCTGGGAATACATAGCTGACATCTAGTATTCCACCAACACCAACTGGATGACGTTGCCAACTAGCCGTGCTATTATGACGTTATTTTTTCTGCCAATGTTACGGCTAAGATCTGTGCCGTAAAAGGACACAGATTTGAGGTTTCAACAATTTTATAGGACATGGATCTGTTAAAGGACACAGATTTGAGGACAGAAGACGGATTTGAGGCCGTACACAGATTTGAGTCCTGCATATATTCCATATTCATTCTTTTAAGTAAACATACAATTGGTGAAATTGAAGTTCCTCTAGAAGAAAAAAGGGAATGTTATAAACATGATAAAGAGGTTAAAACATGTTTTTTTCTTCACTTGTATCAAACCTGTACATGTTATCATGGTTTTATTATTGAATATTTAAAATACCTAAAAGATTATCACACCTGTTTTAAAAGATCCTGGCTAATCCCCTAATACTAAAACATTGAACATGCAATCCCTACAAACTGTTTATACAATAGTGAGACAGACAGATTATACATACATCAATAAGACAGCTTTAAAGAATTATCTATGCTACTGATAAGAGGTTACTCCTTCAAATGTACATATAGTATATCAAATTTCACAAAATATATTCCGATATCAATCTTAAAATGAATGGATGGAAGTTTTGTTCTTAATAATTTATGCTTCTTTTTTCATTTTGCCTTCTCTTTTATCCAAATTTCTCATCTGAAACTGATTTTTGTGTATGTGATCTTTGGATGATCTTCTATGAAAAACTTTGGGCTCTTCAGGCTCGTGCAGTATCTCCTTATCAGAAACTGTTAACCAATCGAAATCAGTTGTTATTTGAATGATTTTTAGATGTTATATTTTGGTACTGATCACAAATAGAAAATGGTCACAACAACCTGGATTAAATTAATATTGTATTCTATGGAAAGCTTCTTTAAATTTCTTCTGATCTGAAACTGGTTAGCCAATAGAGGTTATATGTTTAGTAAGTCATCTTTAGATTGTCTTTTTCAAAAATAATGTTTTTAAAGGTGATTCAAATTTGTTCAAATTTGTTTTTTCTGCTTCTTCTTATCAAATGAAAATGATTCATTGTGTAACTGATCTGTGAAAGGTCTTCTACGAAAGTTATGGTTGTCCTGCCAATCACAAATTCAAAATGCCCACGCATGAGGACTTATGTCAAACATTTGTATTGGATTCTTTTATTTTTTGTGTGTGAATTAAACTGCCGAAACAGGTGTGAATCATCCTTTTTGATCTTCTATGACAAAAATATTTTTCATGCCATCAGAAATCCAAGGTGTGGGTAATTTCATTTCATTTTACGCTGGATATCATTTCAACTTTCTTCAAAGATCTTTTTGTGCTTGGTGCCAGTTTGGCATCAAAAAGACTATATTTTCAGCATATTAATATCAATGATGTATCAATTGACCGGTACGAAAGATCCATTTCACAAATGACCATGCATATCTTCAAATACAAATACAAATCCGTTCTTATACCGGTTGTGACTATACACAGGCTTTGTCTACTGAGTAACACGACGGGTGCCACTTGTGAAGTAGGAGTTGCTTAACCTTCCGGAGCACCTGAACTCACCCTGGTTTTTGTAGAGATCGTGTTACTCCAGCTTAAGTTTTCAGTGTAGTGTTGTGTGTTCTATGTTTGTCTTTCGTTTCATTTTGTTGGCCGTGGTCTTGTCTGTCTTTCGACTTAAAAATTTCTTTCTGCCCCTTTGGTATTTGGTTCCTGGGAGCCTTTGAATTTACTACTTAAATGGATTACACAAATAAACTTTAATTTGCATACCTAAATACCTTAAAAACTAAGGGTGTTATAATTTTTTTAACAGTTGGAACTTGATGAAACAGCAAAATCCAATGAACTTAGGTTACTATAGTTGTAACTAAAATAAAATGAAAGGAAGTAAATGTATTCATCAGATGCTCGTGTCAATAGTGATTAATAACTTATGATGTGTGAAATGTGCAGAAGATCTTTTCTTTGAAACAGTCAATAGACTCATTGTTGACCAGAATTTTATGCTGTTTGAATGTGTTAAAATCCCTTCCTAAACAAAATATACATACTTTCTGGACATCTTATACAGTCTCCACATAATTACTACAGCACATATAATCAGCAACAACGATACACAGCCTACTACTATCATCATGAATGTATAGTCTGTACCGCTGGCATCATCTATCAAACAACAAAAACAATGTTACTTTTTGTGTGCTTAGTGTTTTTGTAAACTTGTTTATTTCAACAATATTTATGAAAGATTAGAATTAAAAATAATTGGAAATAATGGCTGATGACCAAATCTTGCCAAGTACCCATTCTCCCAAGCTGACAGTAAAGAAAACATAAAAAAGTGTTTGTCAACAGAGATATTAGCCTTTCAAAATCAAGATTTTACATATTGAAACAAATTTTCGTTAAAGAGAGTTGCTGTATGGCAAGATTGGTTAGCTGGCGAGATAGAGTCATACTCCAGTATGTCAAATAATACAATTTAAGGTTTTTTTATTCTGTAGAAAAAATCATTTACAGTTAGTTGAAATGATTGAGAAATAAACTTTTGATAATCTATATTTACGGCTTACCTGATTCATCTGTACACCCATGCGAGCCTAAGAAAAAATAACACCAATTGTGCAATGTCATTCTTTATCAAAACTATATACTATTTCTGACTTGGGTTACAATTTCTGAATACAACCAGTGTTAATTTAAATGAGATAAAGAAACAATTGTTTAATTGTTTTCCAGTTGTGTTATGACAAATGACAAATCTGATTTCTTTTCCTTTTTAGCTCACCGGATACAAAGGTCAAATAGATTTATTCCTTTACTTGACTTTTTTCGTACCTATATCCAGATAAACAGAATCATTGGGTATATGCATATACATATATGCTTATATCGAAAAGTAATGCACTTAGTAGTTGTCCCTGCCATCGGATTTTGATTCCCATTTCGATTTGTTTGGATTTGAGTGCTTTTGCAATATTTTAATCTTTGACTAACTATGTTTCGTTTCTAATGCTACTGATGAGAGGTTACTCGTTGAAATGCATATATAGCATATCTAAATTTTCCATATTTATTTAACATTGGTTATTTTGTATTTTGGAGTAAATTTCTGTCTTGCATATGTATACCTAATTTTCACAGTTCATTGAGTAAGGTCAAGTTTTCATGTTTATATTCGTTTTGGTCATTATAAATTGTAGGTCAATAATTTTGGGTATGCATAAATATTATTAGGAATACATGTCAGTCTAACACATGTCTTATCTCCTTTACCTAAATTTCAATTTGTGACATCATTATATTAAATATAAATGGTTGTATCAACATATTTTATATAGGGTCAAAAGCTGAATAAATTTCGTGGTCCACATTGTTTCTTTAGGGGTAACAGCCTCGGTGGTGTAATGGATAGCGTGCTCGCCTCGAGTATGGAAGTTCGTGGGTCTCATCCTCGGATGGCTCAAACCAAAAACATTAAAATTGGTATTTGCTGCTTCTTGGCTATGCACACATCATTTAGGAGTAAGAACATAGATTGGTCGACCCAGAGTCTGAATAATGTGTCTGGGTAAAGTAGCGTGTCCTCCTGTAGACTTGCTTTCGTGAGTTAGCATGTTAAAAATCCGGTTCAGAGATTCAGTCTAGTAAAAGGCACGATTAATTCATCATTTATTAATATGCTCCCGTCCTGAATATGTATGAAATATTTGTCGCTGGACGTTAAGCAACATTCATCCAACCTAGAGCAGAAAACTTATCCATACTAATTATGCTGTCCGCTATCATCTTGATTTGATGTGCTATTTGATTTTAGATGCATTACAAGATAGTTTACTCACTATGATGGTTTATGGATGGATTTTACCTTGATAGAAGATAGTTTCATAAAGCCTATATTCATAAAAAGAATTCGAAGATACCAAAGGGGCATTAATATCCTTGTTTGCATTTACAGCAATTTAACAATCAACATGGAAATACTGAACAAGGTTATGCAAGTCGTACATAAACATTTACCAAAACAATAGGCTTGATCACAGGAATCTGTGTAAGGCAGATAGTATATATTATAGGAGACACAATTCTTAACCAGAATCTGGTATGTTTTAGAACAACAATCTCCACTGGAACTTACAACACACACTGTCCTTTCTACTGTTTCAAAGGCACCCATAGTCAAACTACCTGTAAAAAGACCAGAATAATTGCTACTGGATAGTTTTCTTTCATGTTTATATTATTAGTTTTGATCGTTATATTTGCAAAAAAAATTGGGTATTCAACACAAACACACACTTGTTCATTGTATAACTATGTATCATTCTGAAAAATACGCACTTTTCTTGAACTTTACTGTTATATTGTCATAAAATACACGTAATTGCAGAAAAAAAACTATAAAAAAGACAATTTTAGTAATTGTTAAATGTGGCCTTTTCCCCTTTCTGAAGATTTGATTTTAACTGGAAATAGCTTGTTAATTTTTTAGATTATAAAAATTACTCCAGCTTTAGTTTTCAGTGTAGTGTTGTGTGTTCTATGTTTGTCTTTCGTTTCATTTTGTTGGCCATGG
>JARWCS010357371.1:0-10781 GCA_034783895.1 Geukensia demissa
GTATAGTTTCACATTTTGTATTTCAGGGCCTTTTACAGCTTCCATTATGGTATGGACTCTGGTTCATTGTTGAAGGCCATAATGGGACCTGTAAAAGTTAAAATTCTACTGTCACTTTGTGGGTGTCTGTCTCATGGACAATCATGCCACATCTCCTATTTTTATATTAGAACTAAAATCAGCTTCATAATTTGACATCAATGATAAAACAGGACAAACTTCCTCAAAAATGACTGTAAGGGCTCGTTTATTTTTAAAAAGCGATCGTCGTAGTTTGTTTTTACTTTAAATTCCAACTAAAATCGCGCGACATCGTGCGGTAGTCACACGATGTTCGCGCGACAATCGCATGACGAAGTATAAATGAGCCCTAAGATATATTGTAAAATGTACAAAGATAAATATGAAATATTTTTTCCTGACTTTTCGTTTCAAATATTTCAAAAAATATTATATTTTTGGATATTCACGTCCTTTGGGCTTGCCGAGCGTAGATTCCTCGGTAAGACTATCCAGAACCGGAAACATCCGACCCATGAAGTTCTTTAACTGAATATTTCAAACTGTGGTGATTATGTTGACCTCACGTTTCCTATTGAACTGGAAATAAAGTAAACTACAGAAATAGAAAAGTCTGTTTCATATATAGCATTACACCTAAATATCAAATGTAAGGGCGGGTTAAAACAAAACTCTTAAGACTATTTTGCTTTTTCTAAGTAAACATTTCGTTTAGGTGTAGCAACATTACAGCCCACCTGCTTTAGCATTTAGCATATTTCTCAACTTATACAATACTTAGGAAATTATATTTTATTGAAAGTGGGTTGTTTCTGACAAGATAGCTACTGAACCAAGTGTTTCCATCACCCCAATAATTCGGTCGCCATCATGATTTGGTTAACAGTACAAAATGTCAATTTCACAAATTGCAATGGATATCTTTCAACTGTCATTAATACGAATCTATTTTATACCGGCTGTGACAAAACATCAGAATTGACATTTTCTGTTCTAAAAGTTTTTGTCAAAATCTGTCACTGTTAGGCAAGTTCGTTTTACTCTGTAATTAAGATAACTCTTTAAAAACTACATGTGAGGTCGGAAAAATACACTGTACTTCAAACATGTATCAGATAAATAACAAGAGTCTCATTTTTTAACCTGCTTATACATGTATCAATTATCTATTTAAAGATAGTGAACATGGTAGTAACAAACTGTACTTCTTGGTAATTACGCTAATCTTATCAAATCACTTCATGACCTTCAGATATCACTTAACCATTCCAAAATCATACCTAGATACTGTATAGCAAACAGATGTATTTTATTGGTCACTGGAAGTATTTTTCATTAAAATACATGTAAGTAAGATAGGACTTTTCAAACACCATACTTTACAAATTAATTTGTTCCGTATTCTTCCTTTGATGAATTTATTTAACAAATTTCCCGTAAAAAGTCAATATTTTTCCTTTTGTTTAAAACTGTTGTCAATTTTCATCCGTTATCTTCGGTGTTTCTAGAAGATCTGATTTTTTATATGACTCTTGGGGGTCATCAAAACAAATGAATTAATGAAACGTGTTGACCATCAGTCTAACACTGTTACTCCTATTTAAGTTCCAGGTTACGTGCTTTTCATTGAAAACATGCCTTTGATAAAGAAAGACAAAAGGCTATTGTAAATCAAAAATAAATAATTATAAAGAAAGAACTATATACATATAATCTATATAAGGTGTGCAATAAAACCCAACTTGTACATTCAGTATCAAAACAATGGACAATGAACATTCGAATATTATTATTTTCAAAAATTTACATTGGTATTTACAAAATAGTATGTCTTTATAGGGTTAACGAAATCGAATAAAATAAAATGTAATTTGCATTCCCAGCGTCAAAAAAATTGCCATTGGCTATGTCAATCCCAATATAAAAAATTCAAAATTTAGTGTAACCAATTTGGTGTATATCAAACAAAATTAGGAAGTTAAATATCATTATAATCGACACTGAAAATTTGAAAGTCCAATGTACATTTTACCATATTTTAATCACTTCATTGCCAAAACTTTTATACAATTAGATTTCTTCGTTGTCTTCCTATTTGTTATCAACCTAGTTTAGATTTTGAACCCACTGCAAAAAGAAACAGAGAGTACTTTTTCAAGGTCGGTAAATCTTGCTGTCTCATGTTAAGGCCGGCTAGGGAAGGGTTTATTACTCACAAACATCTTTAAAATCGCCACATACTTAATGTGCCTGTCCTTATCCAGGAACCTTTAATCCAGTGGATTTCGTTTTTTATGTTTAGGGGTTATTTGTTTACGTTGTTTCCCTATTCGGTCGATAGTTCTTAAATTTGAATATTCACATTTTATGTTTGTAGCCTTTTTTAGCTTGCCGTAGGGTATGGGCATGTGTTCAATATTGACGGCATAAGAGCGTAGGTTGTGATTTATACATTTTGGATGGCTGCCTCATAGACAATCATAACACATGTCCTTTTTCTATACTTCCATCATTCCATATTTTTTATTGTAAACCTTGTTTTTAAAATACTGCAGTTAAAAACAATATTGACTTGTATTATTGCAGATTTGCTTCGATCATTTAAAGTATCATTTAATAGTAAGGTTTCCTATTTTTTTACTCTCCAATGCTTTACCTTACCGTAAACGGTGGTTGCTCCATTTAATATCAAAAGTGCTATATAGGTCATAATTTGTCTAACTTTTACATGAACGTTTGTAATCGCCCCTTTCGTTTGTAGTATATATCTAAAAAGATGGCGACAGACAATTGACCTCGGATCAAAATATCTTCGGAAAATAAATTTGAAAAAAGTTTATTAAAAACTTTTGTTCTTCGAATCTAAATCGAATATTTTGGCGACTATGTATTTCAAAACAAAATTACATTCAACGATGTAAATCACTTTTGTCACAGATGCCTTGTTTCTTGGAATAAAAACAATATTGTAACAGGCGAAAACGATGTACGTGTTTTTCAGAAACCAGTAACATTATTAATTTGGTTTAAAATTTAAAACTAACTCTAAGAAACATCGAATTATTTTTCGAGGTAGATACATCATGTTGTCTTTGTTTTGTTATTGCCCTTATACTTTTTATCGTTTTCAAGATTAAAAAAAAACATAAAAACTAACATAATTGGTTTGTTTTATTTTCTGTAACATCACTCTCCCATTCACATGTAACGGATAGTGTTGAACGCTCACAAGCATGTTTAATCCCGCTTCCAAATCGGGAATTCGTTGTTCAGTTTGTGTCGTGGCTTTTGTGTTTACCGATTAATTGTTCGATTTTTTGTTACAGTCGTTTAACTCACATGTTAATTTGGGGCTTTTAAAGCTGACTTAGGTTGTAGATCTTTCTCCATTTTGGAACAACTACATTTACCTGTAGTTGTTGAGTTTTTTGTAATTTGGACTTCTGAATTAATGTCTCAAAGAAAATCAGATCACATCTCATGTTTTTTTATTTGTAAGCCCTATTCTTTGAAAAGTAATATCGGGTGTTTTTTCGGGAAAAATTTACCGTGAAATTTTCCCTTATTTACGCACTGGTTTCGCTTGATTGTGAGGATTGTATGCATGTTCAAGTTCCCCATTAAAATATAGTCCTGTCGTCCACGTGATTACTGTTGACCTTAACATTTTTGAAAATATTTCTCTGCGAAACGTGTTTGCCAAACCGCCAAATTTATGTGAGCCTCAATACACAAACTGGAAGTTCAATTTCAAGATCCGGAACTATTCGGTCGAGGATAATGCCAGACAGTGGGCGAAGCGCGAAGAAGAGGAACTAGATACCCTTTCCGAATATGTTAAGGCTGTCAGGTCGTTGATACCAATACGAATTTACGAGTTTAAAAGATCTATAAATACGCGAAATCCCAGTGTTGCCAGACATCTCTTTACACAACACGACAAATATGATGTCGTCCCCGCTGATAAAGCCCAAAACCACATTATTCTTTTTGTTTGTAAATAACACTACATAGCTATAGACCACTCTATTAAGGAACTAGTTATTGACACTTCATTTGGCAACCCGACAGAAACCCCTACGACACTTACCAAAGACGAAATCCTTGACAACCATAGGTCAGTTTTGTCTTCTTTTGGAACTTCAACTAAGAAGGAACAATTTGGTCTTTCTTCACTTTACTGGATTCAAAGACTCTATAGATGTCCTTACCAGCAAGTTACACTAAAAGGTCTGTCAAATGCTAAACAAAACCTCTTTCCAAGTTACTGAGAGTTATTCTATCAGTAGTAAAAAGCGCTCCAGAAGCCATTCTAGAGGTGGCGTGAATCACTTGTGGATTCTTAAAATTTACAAAGATCTGTGAGAATAACTCAAATCAAGATCCCGTTCCTCCTGTTATAGCATCAAAACATTTGATTTTTCCACCATGCATAGTACTATTCCACATTCAAAACTCACAGAAAAAAAGAGCTTTCCAACCTCTGTTTTGTTGAGAAACATTGAACTTGAAATCAAAGATACTACAGAAACAGAAAGGTGTGCTTCATTCTAGACTTACATCTAGAAATTAACAGGAAGGGCGGGTTAAGAACAAAACTTTTTGACACGAGATATTAAGTTAATAATCCCATTGTAAACTTTTGGTTCATGTCTAGCAACATCCCAGCCGAACCTGCATACGGAGTATATATTCACAACTGATGCGCTTCTCCAGTTGTGCTTCTTATCAGGATTTTATTCGAGGGCTGCAGTGACAAAAAAGCTTTTGGGCTAGGGGTTTTTGGTCGCCATCATGATTTGTTTGATCGGTACGAAATATCCATTCCACAAATCGCAATGGATATCTTCCCGCTGTCGTGACTACAAATCCGTTACAATACCAGTTGTGACTAATACCGATTTTGACTATACACCGGCGTTGTCTACCGAGTAACACGACGGATGCCACTAGTGGAGCAGGAGTTTCTCATCCTTCCGGAACACATGAACTCACCCTGGTTTTTTGTCATGTTCTTTTTACTCCAGTTTTAGTTTTCAATGTAGTGTTGTGTGTTCTTTGTTTGTTTTTCGTTTCAATTTGTTGGTCATGGTCTTGTCTGTCTTCTGACTTAACCAATCCCGTCTGGAGCTTTGGTATCTTTGAATTCCTTTTAATAAACCACTTTAATTAAGCTTATTGACGTTGTCTATTTATTCTCAGTTTCTAAGAGGAAATGGTGGATACTAATATCATTTGCTGGTTATTGATGTTATTAGTGCCAGCTTTTTGTCAAGGTAAGATTTTAAAAATATGCCATTGTTTGTGAGTTTTATACCTAGATATTCTATTTACACGAAAATGAGCGCATTAAAGTTTTGTTATTAACATTATTGCATTTTGCCTCAATCGAAATGATTTTAATGATAAATGTGTCTTCTCGAGCAAACTAAAAAAATTAAGTTCAAAGGATAAGGCTTTTATTTTGTCCGATTTTCGTTTTAAATAGAAATTGCTACAAATTTTTATTTCTTATTCATAAAAATTTTAAAAGTCACAGAAAAAAAATAATAAAAAGATATATTTCTTAATTTGGACAGATAAAAGTTTTAATGCTATTAAAGTACTTTTTTGCAGCAATATCAAAATTTGTTAAAAATTGACCATTTTTAGACCGTTTGGGGAAATTTAGGGCTATCACTTCTTCTCCTATGTTATTATTGTCAATTTTGTTAAAGAGACACATTTAAAAATCAGGTTGATGATCTTTGTTATCGAAATAAATATATAAGCTGTAACCGGTATTTTTGGCAATATTTTACTTTTAAGCTAGTTGTCAGCAAACTTAGACGAGCACGATTTCCAAGATTGACAAACATTTACCAAAAATATTTATTTATTCCTAATTGAGGGTTTTCTTCTAATTCAATTTGATAAGCTTAGAGAAGGCCTTTGCCGCTCTATATGTTTTCAGTTTTAACAAAAGTATAGTGTACAGTCTATGGTGAGAGGACAAATGTCGCCCCAGCAGCTATCAAGAGCTTAATAATAAGATGACGTGACGCAAAAACTTTTCAGAAGGGTGGTATCCCACCTTGTAATGAGATCTTAATCGCCCCGATGACTGGTTTAAATGTAAAGTAACAGAAGAATAATCAAAATATTAACTAAAAATAGTAAAAGTGATATAAAGAAAAACGTTAAGATTATCTTAATGTTACGAGTTCTGATTTGGGTCCGACATCCATCACGTGGTGGTAACACAAGCACAAAATCCTGTTCTTGTGCCCAAAGGTGAAATTTAATTAAACATAACGCCGTTAGAGACAAACTGTAAACCAAAAGCAAACAAAAAACTCAGAAATCTCTTTTTACAAATAAAGGCAAATAAAGGAAGCTTTATTAAAGCACAGCTGCCTTCAAAAAAAGTTAATACAGCTGGAATTAGCAAATTAAATTTTAAAATTCTAGAAGTCTAAGCAAATTAAATTTTAAAATTCTAGAAGTCTATTCAATTGTTGTATCCGTCCGGTTATATTTTCATTTTTGTTTGATGAAAATGTTCTTAATTTTCTTTCTTCATTATAAATTAACGCAAATGAGTCCAGTGTCGAATACCCATGTGAGAGACCATAAACGTATAGTCCAAAGAGACAAGACAAACTTGAAACAAAACTAAAAGATAAAACGAAAACACAAGGAACAAGGTCTTGTAGTCTATTGGAATCCAAGAACTCATTTACAAAACAGGAGCTCTAGAAGGGTAAGCAACTCCAATGGGTGATTCCGGCTATCTATAAAGTAATTTTATTAAGCGCATAAGTCGTATAGTGGTAACACTTTTTATTTTAGTGATAAAAACTGTTTAACATATTTTTCATATTTTATTTAGAAGACATAACAGGTAACGGAACAGCATCGCAAAGTTCTGATTATTGGCATGAAATGAACGACTGGGGACATTATCATTTACCTTCTGTGGCACAAACCGGTGAATCACATGTGTGGGTCGATTATAGATATACGTAAGTACTAGACACATCGGGTATTTGGAAATGTAGTAGCTGTAATAGTTCATTTATGAAGTATTTCAATGCAATTTGAAATTAAGGATTTTAGCAATTATTTAAAATATGGAATATAGTGCATTTCTCTCAATGTTATATGCAATTACGAAATTTCTTTTACATTCATATCCCATTACATCTTGTAAGATTCCTCACTATAAATAAATAAATTTTAAATAAAAGATAAAACTATAAAGTACTAAAGAGATTTGTCAAGATTCCGTCTTCTTTTCAATGTTAACTTTTCATAACTAAGAAGAAGCGAAAGGTTTTATCACACTACTGTTTTAACATTGAACCCCTCCCCCCTAAAAAAATCAAAACAAAGTTCACCAATATTTTATAAATATGATAATTTTGTTATGCTGAACACTTGTCTAAAGGCGTAGTTTCTCATCAGAACATCAGAGGCATAATAGAACCACCGCAGAGGAAACCGAGATAAATACATAAGATACATTGAAATCAAAAAACATGTATCTAAAACCGAAATAAACATCTAAATCCATACAGAGGAAAGGACATCTGCCATGTTCAATATCAAATATAAAGCCATTATTTGCAGGATTTAAAAATGAAATCAGTACCTTATCTCGATTACCTTGTTTTTCTTAGAGGACAGGAAAAAATCCTGCAAATATCAGTAGTTACAAATTTTTTAAAAATGATACAATTAATTATAAACAATAAGTGTTTCACGGTTTAATGATTGTAGAGCGCAACAATACCGTATAAAAGTTGCACAGTATTTTGTTTTTTTTATCATCTTGACTATAAACTGTTTCTCTCATTGATCTGATGTCTGAAAAAGGGAAGTTTAACTTGATGTAATTATTATTTTAATTTAATTATAATTAGGTTATTTAGTTACTTTGTAGCATTTTAATGGTTTTAACTCTAGTTTGCCTATTGTTATTGTACCAATAACGAATTAATTAAATTAATAAAAGACTTCGAGAATCTTCTATTGTTACATATGTAGTCAAGGCTCAAAATTTGAATGTTCAACGAATGGTTATTAAATGTTCGATTTTGTCTCGCTTATTCTTTTATGTAGTGATTTTGCCGTTTTGAGTTAAAATATTGTTTACAAAAAAACGCTCTATATATTGCCATCATCAATAAAAATTCGCTAACCTCCACGCGACTTCGATTATCATTGCACGCAAAAATCTGGACAAAGGTCGTAAAAGCGTACAACAGTCAAAACAAAATTGTTAAATGACCATATAATTGAAAAAAAATTGATTATATATAATTAACATTGGTAATTCTGTATTTTATATATACATTGTATATATTTTTAATTAATATTGAATAAATTTAGCAAAATAAGAATGTTAGAATTATTTGCATAAATGAATAAAAGCTGTAGAGAGCTGGATAACACTACGATAAGTAATTTTTACTGATATAAACAGAGACTTTCAGCAAATTGAGATAACAATATTCTTCTAATAAAAGTATATTTTTCAGATTAAATTTAATTACAATGGAAATATTAGTCCACAAACGATCAGATGGAACTACTAGTAAAATGTAAAGTTTAAAGTTCAGATAAAATGTAAATACCTTAGCGGATTTCTTACAGTTCTTGATAAATCAGCAAAGGTTATTTTTGTTGCAAATGTTTTGTAATCCTCTCTGTAGTCCAGGTTTAAACCTACAATAGCATAATATAAATTTAAATGGATTTCCCGATTTTTTACAAGAATATATTGATGCAAAAAACATACTTCTACAAGTTTCTCTAGAATACGTTTTATCATAGTTCCCTTTCCTCAATGCTTTATTTATTTTCTATGTAAAAGAAAAGCTTAAGTTATAATCTTTAATTGTTGAAACAATTTTTAGTCTAATGTTAAAACAAATAAGAGGATACCAAAGAGAAAGGTGGAAATGTTTTGGTCAGACGACAAACAACATTGACAGGACCATGACAAGCACAAAAAAAACAAAGGCAAATACTTCACTAAAACTAAGTTAAGCAAACCTAACGAAAACTAAGGCAAGCTCATTTGCTCCGAAGCTCTGGGTTGGTAAGCATTTCCTGCTTATTTAATGGATTCTGTCGTGCTACTCAGTGGTGAAAGCCGACATGCAGTTAGTCATATCGCTCGTAGTCACATCCGTTATATGACAGAAATCGCAGTTGATAGTTAAGAAATCCATTGTCATTTGATATCTGAATATTTTGTAATGGGCAGTGTCATGATACCGACCGACAATTTTCCATATTTCCATTAGGGCTTTCTGGTTAACAATCTTTACAGCAGCATCCAAAATCCTAATGGAATATACAGGCCCTAGTGGTCTACAGTGTCAACTTAGAATCCCATATCCCATATGCATGTGTCACTGGAGGGTTGCAACATATGAACATAAAGTCTACAGTTGAAAACAGTCCTTAAAGCTTTGTTTGCCATTCGTCTTGACCAAATTGTTTTAGACTTTAGACCAGGTATGCGGTAGAGATGTCTGTGTTTTTAAACATATTGCTGCGGTCGGTATACTCACAAAATTTGGAATCGATTAATGAACATCATCCAAAAAGCAGAACACAAAAGCAACGAGACAAAACTTTCTCTCTTGTTCTTCCGCATAAAGCTCTTTATGAATTGGGCTTGAAACCAATAAACGAACAAATCAGGACTAAAATGGGCGCGCATTTGTTTCCCATTGGAAAGCGGATTGTCTGTAAAACACGTGCAAACCTAATGATACAAAAAAGTTTTTCAATAAAAAAAATCAAACATTTTGCATATGTTATCCTCAGATTAAATGTTGTAAGGATCAATTGGCTAGTAACAAGGTAAGGCTTGTCTCCTCTTAGAACCGAAAGTTTTACCCGCGTCTGTCGTTATACCTATAACAAGAAGAGGTCAAACTAGTTTGACATCATTTGATTGACCTTATATCTGGTGACAAAAAGATTGATATATTATGTCAAGGTTTTCATTCCGATGAAAGTGTCAAGTGTCAATAAAAAGCGAAACTAAGAAGTCAAGGCAAACCCAATAATTGATGTCAAATTGAAATGGGACATGACTGAAGCACGAAACTGTTTAAATGAAGATAAAATTATGCAAGTATACGGATTAATTTATGGTCCTTTAATTATTTTTACTACAAGCTGGAAAAATGTTACCATCAACCAGGTAATGTTACTAATATTATCTATATTTGCCTTGTGTACTTAGGTTCTACAATAATCAGGTTACAAATATTGTTTGTAAATTTAACGGGGTTTTTACTGTTTTTTCAAACCTAATCATTATCCTTGAAATAAGACTATTTAAATTTCGCGCAAGGGTTTTTTTATAACTTGTTTGAATCTTTTCTTTCTTGTTGCAGACGTGATCTCACTTGACCTTCATAAACAGTCAACATACAACAATAAGCAGTAAAACTTACTTCAACTCCAATATCAAAAACGTTTAGGAATGTGTATAAAGCATTCTCTAATGTGTTAACATTTCCTTGCTATTTGCTTTTCATTAAACTAGTTACTGCCAATTTAGTTAACTAAGTAGAAAAGTACCAGAAGTAAATTGTTATCCAGGTTGCTTCAGATATCAATCATAGGGAAAACTGGTTTCTAAGATCTACGACAAACGGGATGACTTCAACTTTCCTTTTGTAAACTTCCCATATTTATGTGGCAATATTCCTGCTTCCCCTGCCTACGGGGTTTATGTTTCACAGTTGATTCGA
>JARWCS010357382.1:0-10780 GCA_034783895.1 Geukensia demissa
CTGTGTTTTAATATGAACAATAGCTTAAATCTAAAATCGTCAAAAATATATTTTAGGGCTATAAAAAGACCCCCAAATCACAAATGCGTTTCAAAATTTTTGATGTTAACATGATTTTTCATTAATGGAATGCTTTAGGCGACAAAAAATGTTGGTCCCATATAGATGTTGGGGGGGGGGGGTGCACGGGGGGTTATCTCAGCCCACGTACTATCTGACCCGTCGGTTTCGTTCGCTTCCATTTGCTAATACATTATTTTCTTACATTCGCTAACTTCAATCAGCCGAAACGATTTACAAGATCTGTGTTCTCAGCATAATCATTCTGTTTGCTCTCTGATTCAATATGTGTTCAGTTGTTTTCAAGGCATTATAATTTTAAATGGCTTGCTCAAAGGATTAAAACTTTAATCAATAAATATGAAAAGTATTTATGAAAATTTTGTAAAAAATGGAAGTTTTGATTTTGTTCAAGTCAACAAAATTTTTATTAAAATTATGAAAAAAAATTAGCCGCCCAGGGTAGTCAACTAAAGGATCACCTTATTATATACACGTATTTGTCCGGGTATAAACAACTTGTTTTCATATTATACTCTCTCTATACTCTGACATACATGTAAAGTGTAGATAAAACTTTATTAATCTATATATAACTGCTGAAACTACTAAGCATAAAACCATCTGTTTTCAGAAGAAAGAATTTTCTTCTTATTTTCGAAAATGGTTCTTGGTGAGTTGTATGCACTTATTGATTTTCCTCAATCTCCTAAAAGACAAAATGAAGGAGATGGGATTAATGTCAAGGACATTATACTAGAAATTATTGAATCGCACATTATTATCAATGACGTTTTATAATAATTTCAGTAGAACTGTGACTCAGAAGGACAACTATAATTATAAATTGAACATCCTGAAATATTTTCATTAGTACTAGACCGGCCGAAATAAAAAAAAACGACTTACGACTTCAGATGTCGTACGGTAAAGAAATTTCCATTTCACACATAGTAAATTTACTATATCAAACAATATCGCAAGTCGTAAGCCGGTTTCTGAATACAGGTTCAGCTAATTTACATACACCAAACACAAATTTCTAATGAACAAAGATTTGGTAAATTCCATCAAACCCTTATTCAATGACCTCGGTATGATTTAGTTATTATGAATTGGATATACATTATTTTCTTACATTCCCTAATCTCAATCAGCCGTAACAGTTTACAAGATATGTGTTCTCCAAGCATAATCATTCTATTTGCTCTCTATTTCAATGTTTGTCAAGTTGTATTCCAGGCATTATAATCCGAAAAGATTTGTTTAAGAATTATTACTTTTCGCAATAAATAATATGAGATGCATTTAAACAAAAAAATTAAGTTTTGAAATAATTCAAACTGTTAAATGCAGGTAATATTCTTTATATCTCTTTACAAGTTACAGATTTCAATTATAGGCATAGTTGATAAGAGTTATTTCCTCCATATTTTTACACATCTTTCTATGTCATTCGTACATTTTAAGAGTCGTGCTTTTTGAAGGTTAGTGTTCATTTAATGTTTGGCTATCAATACCTAAACTTTCACAAATACACATGGTACATCATCGCCGCTATTAGAGCAGAAGAAATAAATAACTGATCAAGGTCTTGGGAAGACCTCCTAAATTTGATTTTGTACGCTAATAGTTTTGAAGATGTCACGTGATCGTCTTGACATTTACCATGTTTTCTATTATTATCAGCTAATTTTGGATGAGAGAAAAACGAAATGAGAAATATCCTTATTGAATTATCATTAACAACTTTGAAATTCAGCATAGTCATTGACATTTAAAAGGGGAGCACAGATAAGGGCGTCTATAATAAGATCAATAAGAAGGACATTGCAAATATAATCAGTGGGTTGGCGTTTGATGTTTTTGTTCTTAATCAAATATTAAACTGACATTTTCCCTGATGTTAAACTGTCCTTTATATCCTCACGAATTAAATAACAAATACTTGTTTGTGTAAACTCTGTCGTAATTTCTGTGATAACACATTATTGAAAGTTTTTATTTCGAAATTGACCGATTTTATTAGTTTTTTTAACATGCTTTCCAATTCATAACATTTTAGTCTATCAAGAAACATAAAAAAAATTGCGATCCCAACTCTACCCTTTGGTACCGCAATATTTTTCCAGATCTGTGCTTTTTATTATCTTAACTTTCATTGTTATCCTGATATACTTGATAAAATGTGTCTAAAAGTTGTATAAGATTTGTTTTTTTGACATCAGCTTTTCCCACAAAATTTTTTTTAAAAATAGCATTATCTCAAACTTAACAGATGTATCAAATATATATGAGATATTGTTGAGTAATCTTTAACACGATAAACATTATAAGCATAAGTCCTGCTAAACACAAGCTTTACAACGTGACTGAACATCAAATTTTGTGAACAAAATATCAAACACATTATTTAAACCTTAGAATAAATAGTTACAGTTATCTCTTGATTTTATGTATTGGTTTAAAATACATGTTTTTTCATCGTTTCGCACACTTTTGGTATGTTTAAAGTTATATAAAAAATTATATAAGCTAAAACCGTTGAAATTTTAGCGAGTAAAAATGTCGGAAATTATAGACTGACTGTATTTTATTTCGGATATTACAATCATTTTCTTAGTTTAAAAAAATCCAACAACTAATATTGACAACTTCGTTATATGACAAATAAATAAAGTCAAGGATAGTTGAAATATTGCATATGATATAAAACATGATGAGATGAAGAGTAATTAATAGATTTGTAAATAGGTGTGTTTGAAAAATTGCACTCTATCAGTACTTGCGTTTGTAGAAAACTTACGCAGTAAAACATTTTGGAAATATTCGTTTAAAACGTGAAAACTTGCAATTATAAAATCCAAATACTTTCTAAAGAAATTGCACTATAGTTTTACTTTCCAATATTACAATAACTTAATGATAAGAATATAACTTAATACAAGTTTAATATAGCTGAATGAAAACTTCCATATGATGCATTTCGATATCCATTTAAAACTTTTTATAAAATACATTTGCACAACTATTTCATTTACTTGTTTAAAGTAAGACTTATTCAATAATTGAACACATTCTTTTTGTCGATTTGCATTGAATACACTATGAGCATCAATTTTAAAGTCTTCTGGTTCTAGCAGTTATCAAATAGATGCGATATAACAAAGTTTTAAGGCATTTCATGCAATATATTCTATTACGAAAACTCAACATATGAGAGTTTTTTTTTGTGTACCATAAGAGTGCACAATTCAAATTAATACGTATATTTATGCTTAAATTTTACACATGTTTGTAAAATTTTGACGCAGTTCGGAATCAAAGGTGCAGGACACGTGATAAAATATGCTAAAATATATTACATACACTAAAAAGGTAATGAACTGCAGAAATGGCTTAACACGACAGGGTGGGTTTTTTCGAATCCTTCGTTGAAATGCAAAGAATTACAAATTCATGGTTTACGTCGCCAAAAAGCTGAATATGTTTTCTTAAAAATAAGCCCCATTTGAGGTATTTCCTTCCACAAAGAAGTAACTTCATACGGTAGTAAAATAAAACGACCGAAAATTTTGGTACGCCAAACTAGTGGCACCTCCCGTTCCCTATGATGTGGCTGTGGCCGTACTTACGGCATCCTTTTACCAACAAACGTTATCGACATTTATGAAACGAATAAATTATTGAATATTTTCATACCAATCTCAAAAAATGAAAATTTTTAATAATTTAGTCGTCTGAAAAGGTCGATAACGTTTATTGTAAAAGGATGCCGTGATTAAGGCCACAGCCATAGGGATCAGGAGGTGCCACTATTTTGTCCCACTAAAATTTTCGGTCATTTTATTTCGCTACTGTAGGACGTATCTTTTTTATTTGTGAAAGGAAAAACCTAAAAAGGGGCTTATTTTGAAGAAAAATTATTCAGCTTTTTTGCAAAGTAAACCATGTATTTTTATTTCTTTGCTTCGATAAAACGCCCCCTGTCGTGTTAAGCCATTTTTTCAGTTCATTTTCTGGTTAGTGTATGTAGTATATTTTAGTATATTTTTTATCACGCTTCCTGCACCTGTGTACGGAATGATCACCTAAAAACTGCCTTGTTCAACTAGAAATAGGTTTTGCATTGTATATGGTGCAGAGTATATTTTCCTGTGGTCAAATTTCTTTTTAAGCATAATCAGATAAAGGAATTCGAAATTAACAAAGGGGCGGACAGAAACTGTTGAAATAAATAGGGTACAAACCCCATGGTAAGTGGTTTAAAATGCCGAGTCAGACTAAACTTGGCAGTATTAAGGTGAGGTTTGGAATTCCGTTGTACGGGGACAGATTACCATGTACAAGTGGATCATCGATAATTTATAGAATTTTTAGATTTTAAGAGAGAGGGTTATTCAAAATACCATGGTAGGAGGTAACAATTTCTTGGTTGTAATTTTTAGAAGAGGTTTTAAATTCAGTGTAATATGCACAGAATAGCATATACAATTAAAAATGTTGAATATCTTTTTGAGAATTGTTGAATCAAAAGGGGATTCAAAATCTTATGGTAGAGGTTTTAAAATACCACGGCAGGTTTATCCTGGGTTTCAGAAATCAATATTGTGGAAATAGAATACAATTTTCAAATGGAAAAATCAAATATCCAAAGAAGTATTTTTAAAACGGAGAGGTTTGTGCATGGTTTTTTAACCCTCTATAAAATTTCAAAATTAGGTATTTCATGATATTTTGAACCCCAATCCTGCAGTAATGTAATTTTGATCCCCCATTTTAAGTCTATCAAACCTTATGAAATATTTCATTTTCCCATTTTCACTTGGTATTATGCCCCGACATTAGCGAAATTTTAACATCTACATAAAATTTAGAAGTTGTCTGTCATAGTATTTTGAACCCCTTACCATAATATTTTGAACCCCCTTGTATAATTTAAATGTTCTCAATGACATTTTTTTGTTCATGGTATTTTGACCAAGATCACATGAAACTAGGACCCCAACAATAAAATTTCAAACTTTTGGTTGTCAATGGTAATTTGAACCCCTATAAAGGATTTTTTACCCCCTTTAAAATCCAACAGAACTTTGTTAAATATTTTATCTTTCTATTTCAACTTGGTATTCTGCCGCAACATTATCGATTTTATCAGGATATTTTTGAAGAGAGCATTGCTGTTGTCACAAAAATTACTATAACAAGGATACATCCAATCAAGGTTAAAATCGCCCCTCCTTAAATTCTATGGTGGCCGTCATGAATTAGTTGATACATATGGACAATCATGCCACATCTCCTATTTTTATACTTATGTAAATGAAAAGATAAGGGGGTAAATGTCAGAGAGACTCACTAACCACCAGAACAACAAAGGGAATTTACAAATCTAGAGATATCCACACTGCCTTCAACAAGCGTGAAATGCCACTTCTTGTGAAAAGCTATAAATAGTTCCCAACAAAAATTACTATATATACTACACCAAACGAAATTTGCCACGACTTAAGCGAAAGTTCAGCTATGAAGTAGGTCATATTTATTTACTGTTGGAATTCTATTGTTTTGCCGCAACTCACCCTTCAGATAAAAATTCAGGTTTCCTCAGCACATAAAATTTCCCATTAACCCTCTTTGTTAAATTTTGACATGAAAAAAATCGTCTCAAAATGGCATATTTTCATAGATAAATATCGCGCTTCAGTGTTATAGCTATAAAATAAAGTTCAGCAATATTCTTAAAAATTCATCTTTATCTGTCATAAAACCACCCAAAATAAAACTTTTATCACGTCATTTGATCAGTTGATTGCACCCACAAAATAAAGCAAATTTAAAAAGTAAAAAAAAGACAGTCTATGGGGACATTTTTTATTTCACATTAAAATGAAATTTCAACTACAGCTGCAGTTGCGGCAAAAAATTAAAATTATATTGATATTAAATATGATTTATTTCATTGTAAAACTTTTGAAAGAGATTCAAATTTGTTGTGGAAAATTTCGTTTGGTGTACTATAGTGTCTATATAACAGGTCTGATGGGGTTCGATACGAAAATCTACACTAGCTATTAACTTTGCATTTAAAATCTCTACTCTTTTTTTAAATTATTTATAAGTTAAACAGATATTTATACAATTTGAATTACCTTAAATAGAAAAAATAAAGTAGAGATTTATGGGTCCGGTTTAAAAGGTTGCAAAGGTATATTATTTGCCGATGTTAATGATCGACAAGAATTTACTCGTTAAGTATTGATGGATATGTGGAGCAACGTTCTTCACAAAGACACAATGTACTTTAGGATTATTGACCTCAATTGTCCATATTCTTTTTATGTCGGCACGCATAGTTCATTGATTCAACCATCACAGATTTTGTGGACATTAAACTGTAAGATGGTAAATACTATTTAATTATGCGACATGTCAAACAGCATATTGCTTAAACTTCAAAGTTAAGTAGCATCAGAAAAGACATGAAAAATAGAATATGACAAGGTACTATGACAGATATACTAATGGAATCGTATTTTTAAGTAATTAGAACAACTAAAGTAATAATTTTGCTTCATGGTGTGGACAACTGGTCCATTGTATATAGTCTTACAGGGAATTATAAGATAAAAACATTAATTCTTAGGCTTGCTTATTGAATAATTTATATATTATATGATTCAGTTCTCACGTACATTAATTTACCTTAAGAGGAAAGAAAAGTAAGTCGTGCTCAACTAAACTCTATATCAGAGTTTGTAAGAACAGGTAGAAAGGTTATGAAAGAACAGTCTGTCGTATTCTTATAATATAATAGATTGAAAAAAAAGTACAAGGAAGTGACAATACCACTTCTTAGCAATCACGATGTATTTAAAGCTGTGTCGAGTTTTTCATTCTCTAAGGGAATTTTACATTTCAAAATTAGCCAATTCTTGCCGGAAGAGGCTCTTTTGAACGTGATAGCGCGAGACCGGGAGTATACATTGTCAACGCTGCGTAATAATTAAGTAAAAAAAACTAGGATAAGATAACATGCAAAAATGCTTTAAGGCGCACCTGAATGGAATTTAAAGGTAATTATTTTCAATATATGAATCGCAAGAAAAGGTTCAAACATAAGAAATGTGCGCATGTTTAAAAACTACTTTATCTAGAAGAAACTTAAGCGCTCCCACCCAAAACGAAGATGGTCGACCCTCTACGTTAAATATCCGTAGCGGAATTTAGGGGCAGATAATGGTATGTAAAACGCTATTTCATAGCGTAAAACATCAACCGTTAAATGTGGAATAATTCTTTCTTTTGATTTAAAATAAATTCAAAGGCAAAAATAAGTTTATAAAGCTCGAAAATCACACACCATGAATGCCTGTCATGGTGTCATTCTGTCGTATTACGCTAATTCAAATACAGTTGTAAATAATATTCGATGAAAATCACAAACGGTGATTTGTTTCATCAAGTTAGTGGCATTTTAGAAGTGGTAGAAGTGATTACTGAAATATTTTCAACTGAAGGCTTACTTGATTAAGTATTTTTTAGAAGCAGCAACCGTCTATCAAAGATATTCTGATATAAAGTCCAATAGCTATAGTAATGAAATGTATTAATTCAAAATGCACGTGTGGCTAGAATGTTGCCACATATGAACGACAAGATCTTATTGAAAACTGAATGTCACCTCATTTTTTAATTTTTTTTTCGAGAGTTAAGGTATGCAAATTTACCAATTTATTTGGGATCCTCCATTTTAATTTAAATTAAATTAAAATTTCATTAAAGATTGTAGTGTTTAAGTTAAAAGTTTTCTAAAGTTGAACTGATATGGTGAATTTGGTATTGTATATGCGCATTTCAGACCGCTCATCAGTAGAAATGCCATCTTTTAAATTAATTATTTACCGCAAAATATACCAAAATTTTCTCTCGAGGGATCTGATAAACACAATCCTTCTTAGCATCATAACATCTACTTTTGTTTTAAATTAGAATCTACACGTATTGACAAATTGACTTAATCACCAAATACTCTTGTCTGATAAGTGGTGTCTGTTTTTTTGTTTGTGTTGCGTCGGGACAAATTTTTGAGACCTACCAGCGAGCCAGGACGAAAAACACACACAAAATAAATTCACAGCCTTTGGGATAAATATGTCACACAGGCTAACACCAATTAAAAAAGCTATGTTTTTGACAAACTGCATATCGATAAAAACATTCTAAATTTTAATCAACGATAATTTTATGTATGAATAAAGCAATATTAAATGTTACCTACTTGTTCAACCTTCAATTTTGTGTGTGTTTTTAACTCAGTAACAATACAACCTACCAGCACGCGGACGCAAAACAAGGAAACCACAACTATGGCCTTACGGTTCGTTGTTGTTGTTTGCGAAATAAATAAAAACAATTTGATTAATCAGTTCACTACTATCATTTTAATCAATGACAGATAAGCAAAGCAACCGGAAATAAACCTCATTGAGAAAACCAACTGCCGCCGACGTCATTCCCACGAATATTAAACCCGCAACGAACATAAAAGTAGTAATTACACCTTTGCTAATATAATCGAAATCAATTAATATTGATTGACCATTTAGCATTGACGAATGTAAATTGATTTATCCTATGATGTTGTTATCAATATTGGATTATAAAAGCATACAACTAATTGACCTGTAAGTCATTCCTACACAAATAATTGCAGGAAGAAAATTAAACATTCCAAGCTAAACAACAACTTCTTGGAGTAACCTCTAATTAGCAGCCTTACAAGCAAAAGCGGAAATCCTATACCCATATATAGAAGAAAAGACTGTTTTCTTGATTGTGTTCTGTGGTTGACTAAATGTTTGTCTTATGTTAATATAAAAAAAGATATCGGGTAAAAGTCAGAGAGACTGCACTCCACCAACGAGAAAAACAGAGTATTTACAAATCTAGAGGTCCCCACAAGGCCTTCAACAAGGATGGAAAACCACTCCTTGTGAAACGTTCTAAATCGCCCGAAATAACCCCCCCCCCCCTCCAACGAGTGCTCATAGAAAAAAATCAAAGAAAACAAAAGCAGCAATCGACGAAACAAAACAATCAAACAATAAGTCACCCTATCCGAGTATACAGTATACCTGAATTACAATACATATAATTAACACAAATACATGCAAAAAGAAGATACATCTCCAATGTATGCTCGCAGTTACTAAAAGAAAGCTGACGGTGAGATCTCAAGAAAAAACATCAAGCCTCTCAACTAGATGTCAGCAATATTTGGACAGTTTAATACTTTGTTGTCAAAAAACGTGAAGAAAGACAAGATGGATGCAATGCCAAATGAATTAATATTTGTGCAATGATACGATCAGTTTATTAATATTAGTACCAGCAAAAACAAGTTTTAATATCTTGATTACAACGTCGAACTTGTACACCTTGTGGATTTGTTTGTTTAAAGGAACGGTGAAATTCGAGTGATCATTCTTAAATTTTCAAGCTTCTATAGAACGTACGATGTGATATCCCCTATCGTATCAAACCTCTTCATTTGCAGCCGTGTTTTTTGTATTAAATCTTTGTAACGGTTATAAAATTTTGTAAAAGTCTTGCGAACTTTGTGATATCAGTATCCCTGCTGCAAAAGTTTACCAGTAAGATGTAGACTGCGGTCATTTAAGTCAGAAACTTTGGTGCATGGGAACACTGGCAACAGAAAGTTAACTATCGTCCATTTTATCATTAATATTAGTGTATAAACAACCTTGTCCAATCTTTAAATACAAATCTATAGAGGGAGTACGATCATTACTGATATGAGATTTATTCAAGGAAAGTTCTTTATGATAAATTTATTTTTCCAATGTTTTAAAAATTTGGATTATTTAAAGCTAGAATATCATCCAAATATCAAAAATATTATTTAACACTTAATCCTGTTATGAAGGGTCTTTCTGAATTTTGGTCATAAACTGCGATTCATAACAATATAAAAATAAATCTGCAATAAGAGGAGTTCAGTTTGTACCAATTGGTATGTCAACTTTCTGTCGATAGAACGTGTTGCCAAATCGTACATAGATATTATCAAGAAGATATTTGACTGCTGGTATCATGTCAGATGATTTCCAATAAATATATTTGTTATAAAAGTTATTCGCTAAAAGAAATTGTATTTATTGCAGCATATGTAAGAACAACCAGACTTTTTGAATGACCAATTGATTAGATATGAAAACTTTTCCATAACAAGCCTGTGTAGTAGTAAAATGGTATTAAGAGTAGAAAAATCATAATTGTCTATTGTAGAAAATGGAACTTGGACAGACTTTAGTTTGTCTGAAAGATCTAGTAAATTTTTACACTCAAAAGTAGTTTGTAGATGAATTTTCGCATCATTTATTACTGAAGTTAACAATGAGAGTTTTTAATAGTAGTTTGGGCACAAGTTAATAGAATTAAGACATTAGTGGCACTGCATTTACTATACTAGACAAAAAAAAAGAAACTTTACAGACCTTAACCTTCATCTTGTTAAATTGATACGCTTTTCTTGGGAAGTTCTTTCCTAAAATGTCAATCTTCCTGCTATTATGAATACAAATAAAGCAGTTAAAAAATTCAAACACACACATAAAGTGGTTTATTTGCAATGTCAAATTGCAAAACTGGAAACCGGATGTCACAAAATAACGAGAAAGGTGATCAATACATTTTT
>JARWCS010357393.1:0-10779 GCA_034783895.1 Geukensia demissa
GTTTGTCTTTCGTTTCATTTTGTTGGCCATGGTCTTGTCTGTCTTCCGAATTAACGATTTCGGTCTGCTCATTTGGTATCTTCGAATTCCTTTTAAGTAATTTTCATGCTACCAATTAGCAATATCAGCTGGAACCATCATGATTTTCAATTACACTGGACCCTTCGGGTTAACATTCAGGCAATTGTAAGCATTTCATTTTTTCCTAAAAGGGAGGTCAAATTTTGACTGTTATCATATCTTGTCCGTTAAGTCGTTCCGTATTGACTCTCGTGTTCATCAACAAGATGACTTTGTTATCCAGTTACATTAAAAGCATTACTAGTTTTAGTTTCAGTGTAGTATAGTGTGTTTTATGTTTGTCTTTCGTTTCAGTTTGTTGACCATGGTTTTGTCTGACCTAATGATTTTTGTACCTTAAGTATCTTCGAATCTGTAAGTATTCAATGTGAAGTTCCTCTATTTTACTTTTCTGTATTTTTTGTAATTGATCAAATATTCTCTGAGTAAATTGTATGTTATCTGGTATAATTTAAATGACCTTGTGTTAAACTTTGACACTTTGTCTTATTTTCACTAAACACACTGAAAGTGGGAGAGTTTGGGGTAAATAAAACTAGTGTAACACTGACCGGATGCATGCGCCTGCCTGAACTCAATATTCGTGGATTGTCTTTCCGCAAATATTATCTTGATTTTTATGTTTATTTACATTTTGATATTTCGTCTGTTTTTAATATTTATACTAATTATAAGTCTTATTAAGATACCGCATCGTAACATGCTATCGATTCGTGTATTTGACCACTGACCTATTTAATTATAGAAAACAACAAACAATGCATTGTAAGCTTAAAGGTGCATACATATGTTAAAAGATCAGGAAACTATACGTGTATGTATATTATAAGGGCAGGTAATGCTAAGGCACTGTATATGAGAATTCATAGGCAGTCGGATGACCAATGAGACTCGATTTCTTATTCTTTGGACAAAAGGACAAGTAAGATTAGACAATTTCAGCAAGCAGGTAACGTTTTCTGTGAAAATACCAAACTTCGGAAGTGTTTTTGTTCAAGCATTGTAGAACCAATTGAACTAAAAACTGTCGGATATTCGTTTTAAGGACATTTTTCAATACAAACGATTTAAGAGAATAGGTATTGGCCCTTTTTATTTTTTAACAAAATTCTTGGGCCAAAAATCTGCCTCAACAATACTAGGCAAAAGAAGAAACGATATTATTACTTAACATGCTTTGATCTTTGTTAAGAATACTCATATTGATGTTACCTTACCTTACTTATCGAATGATTCCCAATCGATTTGACGAAAAAAAAAAAAACTCGAAGGAAAAATTGGACGGTCAAAAATTATCCCTCCCCAATATCTTTTTTTTGCGAATTTTGTACGTCATTCTAAAAGCACATATGCTTTGAATTGTTTTAATATTTTTTTTTATAAATTTAAAAATGTTTTGTTAAATAATTTTTAAAATTTAGGAGTATTAACGATGTATAAGCTTATTTTGTTGCTTTCAGGCATCATCATTTTAAACGACCGCTTATTTTTATTCCTCTTTTTGATGCCTCAGGCAAAAGTCTACTGCTGCATTAAGACGATAATTACTATGCACATTAAAAAAGCATTTGCATGGGTCAGATACCTGATATTGGAACTTTTTACGGGCTAGTTTATTTTGCCATATTCTATCATTTTGCATAAACTATATAAACCCAATAAATATATAAATTCTGGAATATTCAGAGCTACTGGTTAACAAGACTTATTACAAACAAAACGAAAAAGCGATATGGAAACGATAGACTCAGAGGACGACATTTTATGTTTAATTGGAAACGGTTAGTTCCCAAATATTTTCGTAATTTCCCGTGACCACGATATGTTTGGGAATTATGTATCATGATTGCCGCGGACAAGGTAAACATTTTGGCAATTGTTCAAATGTTTGTGTTTGTTTTTGCAGAAGTCTTTTTAACAAACAGAAATGAAAAAGTTCATGTTCGTGGTTCTACCCTTTAAGTGATGAAGTTTTGGAAAGCGTCTTACATAATTACTGAATTATTTTGGAGCAAGTGAAATATATTACATTAACATTTTTATAGTTTAATGCTTAAATTTACGCTGTCTCTTTGAATTTTTTCATCTTACATACAAAATTATTTCCTATCATTAGATAACTACGGCAAATTCTTGAATGACAAGCGACTTGGTGATGATATTAACAATATCAAGGATATTAAAAGTTTACGATTTCTTTTAAGATTTTATAGATTTAAACAAAATAAGAAGGAAAAATTGATTGGTCAATGTGCTCGTTTTTCGAGATGTAAGTATTTGAATATTTAGCAGGAAAGGGTCTCTCTTGCTTTTCCATAGGTTTTGTATTATTAGGTTCTTTCCATTCAAACCCAAGAAGAAATAACCAGAATTTCATAAAAAAATTAAATAGCATTTTAAGTGTGCTCAATAAAATTATGTAAAGAAAAGTGTGTGTTACCGGGCAAAAACATCTATGATATGAAAATGCGAAACAAAGGTTCAAAACTCTTACCAAAATGGCTGACCAAGGGTAGAGAGATTTTTAAACATCTGAATATACAACTTGCGTACAAATTTAAATACAAATTGAAAACAGGGTCATTGTCAGTATTTATTGCCTTTAAATTGTCAGTCGACTCTGACTTCACAGAATTTCCTGTGATAATTATTCTTCGTAATGTCAATGGTCTAATAAATCTCAGATGACCAGGGATTTCAGGGATACACCAAATTCTGTTTTGTTTACACGGATAAAGATATTTCAAAGCTCTAGTATACAAGGGTGCCGCTAGTGGAGCATGCGTTGCTTACCCTTCCGGAGCACCTGAACTAACACTAGTTTTGTAGGGTTCGTGTTAATCCAGCTTTAGTTTACATTGTAGTTTTATGTGTTTTATGTTTGTTTTTCGTTTCATTTTCTGTCCGCTCCTTTGGTATCTTCGAATTAATTTTTATTTCATAAAATATTCAATATTTATAACCAAAAATTAGATTTTTTTCTATACACACGTGCAATTGGCGACTATAGGTTATTCCGTTCTTACCGATAGACAAACCCATTGCAATATTTTTATTCGTGTTAATGATGATCTGTCTTTCACTGCCGTCCAACCCACATTTCTGTATATTTGGAACTCCAACATCTGAGAAGAACAACCACCTACAAAAAATTGAAATAATATTGATTTTAATAGTCCTACACATATAGTTACAAAAGTAAACATAATAAAGTATGAGATGTGGTTTTTCAGACATGATTGTATTTGGATCGACACAGTTTTGTCACTTGGTAGGATAAGACAATTGTGAAGGTTTTTGTTGACCAAATACACCTTTGGTTTTAACTCTAGTCAAGTTGCAAAATCGCCAAAAGCTTGCAAGGTAAATTCGTGTCGAAAAACGGTCAGTCCCAAGTTGTTCAAAAATGATTTTAGCCGAGAAATAGTTTTTCCTCCATTGTGGCGAATTGAGCTGGGCATGAAATCAATGCAATTTAAAGGAACTGAACAAATATCGGTGCTGAAACTAGCAATACATATATATATAAGTTAATGTAAAGTACAGGATATTTATGCAAAGAGAACCCAAAACCACAATATAATTTTCATAAAAATATTGAATGAGCAACTCTTATATATCATAACCTAATAAATGAAATTCTTATAACAAAAACACTCAATATCAATAAAAAGAACAATCATCAGATTTTCGTTTTTTAACAAACTTTTTAAGCAGTATTAATCTTGTATCATGAACTAAAGAGGATGCTACATTGTAGACGTTTTAAAAATAGCAATTGAAATGTTCTTTCATAGTTTCACTCGATATGACATGATATCACTTAGTTCACGCCGAAAATCACTTTTTGTGTATGGCAATTATTGAACTGCTATGGTTGGACCAAATCAAGACTAAATCATTTTAGCAATAATATACAAACCCAGCTGTTGGATGTACCACTATTCCCATTGACAGAACCGTGACCGTATTGATAAGAGTTTTCCGAAAAGTTCCGTCCAGACTGGCAACCATGACATGGTGATGTGTACCATCAACCCAGTAAATATGATCATAAATCCAGTCAACAGCAATGCCATCTGCTCTGTCTATGTTGTTTGTAATGATTATTTCTTTGTCCCCAGGAATGGATAAGTTTGTTCTATATGTAAATCGAAAACATCAATTATTGGAAAAAATATTCGCTTATTAACAGTCATTTTGATTTTCTGGAAAGGAATGGGTGATTATTCTCGTCCATGTTGATTATTTTTATTTTATTTCTTAAATTAACCAGCGAGCAAATACGTTTTCTATATCGGTGCTTGTTCCGAAAGGCATCTCTCTGACATTTACCTGCAAACGGAGTGTATATTTCTGAATTGATACGCTACTCCAAGGATTGTGGTTATAGGATTTTATTGATAGAAGGTTGCAGCTGGCAAGAAAGCTAAGAAAAATTAGAGGCATCTCTCCGGGAGTTTTTCGGTCGCCATCATAATTTGGATGATCGGTACGAAATATCCCTTTCACAGATGACAATGGATATCTTCCGACTGTCATTAATACAAATCCGTTCCTATAGCGGTTGTGACTAACATCGATTGTGACAATACACCGGCTTTGACTATTGAGTAACACTACGACCAGTGGAGCAGGAGTTACTTTCCCTTCCGGAGCACCTGAACTCACACCAAATTTGTAGGGTTCGTGTTACTCCAGCTTATAGTTTTCAGTGTAGTGTTGTGTGTTTTATGTTTGTCTTTCGTTTCATTTTGTTTGACAAGGTCTTGTCTGTCTTCTTACTGACGATATATGCCTGGTATCTTCGAATTCCTTTAACTCCATCATATGTCTCCTTTTTGATATTTAACAGATTGTGAAGCCTTAAAAATTGAAAATCAGTTAACAATATCATTGGTTTGCCAATCCTCTTGGGGGTTGTATTCCAATGAATCTTTCACCTTTACTCTGTGAAGACTAATACATGATTCGGGGTCTAAAGTATTTTCCGTGCGAGAGATCAAAAATGCATCATCCAAAAGACAAGACAAACTCGAAACAAACTAAAAGATAGAACGAAATAAAAAGGCTTGGACTACAAACCAAAAGTAGGATCAGGTGCTCCGGAAGGGTAAGCATAACCTGTCTCTCGCGCGAAAGCCATAGTTGAATCCTAAAGTTCTAATATGTATTAACGACAGTCCGAGGAGAGATCGACTTATTATTGAATTTACCGTAACAGGTCAAGAAGTTGATATACACTATTTACCTATGAATCAACCAATTCATGATGGCAACATAAAATCTAAGCAAGGACGATGTCAGCCTTGATAAGAATCATTTACATAAAAACAGTTTTAGATTGTTTTCGTTCTGATGCTTGTGCTTAATTAATTGTCATTATTATTTAACAGGATTTCCAAATTTTGACTTTGAGCACTGCTGACAGAATGTCAGTTATCAACATTACCATACAGTGCATCAAATTCATATTCGTATTTTGTAATACATCCTGATACATGGAACAGGCACGATAGTATCGAATCAACTGCGACACATGAACTGCGTTGGAAGGGAAGCAGGGGTGTTGCCACATAAATATAGAAGTTTTCAAGTAGGAAAGTTTATATCATTCCATTTTCGTAAATCTAAAATGTATTCCCTTGATATAACTCGAGTAATAAATCTAGTTATGCAGCAGGAGTCTGGAAAATGCGGCGGGTATCTACCCAGGAAATGCCTATCCTTCCGGACCACCTGCTTTTACCCGAAGTTTTTTGGTGGGTTCCGCATTGTTCATAGTATGCTTTTTTATATTTTCTTATTGTGATTTCGAGGTTGCCGATTCTGTTAACCCGATTTATGCGTTTCTGTTTAACTAGGTTATATGAAAACTAAAATATCCAGTAAGACAGACAAATTTCCTCCCTTAACAGGGATGTCTCTTCGCCGCTTTCTAACGGTGTATATATTTTTCAACTTGTTTGTTTTGGCCGTGTTTGCAGTGGTCTTTTATATTTAAATGACCGAAATCTTTGTTTTACCAGAAAATCGTTAAGCCATTGATTTCGTTATGATAAATAAATGCATTTTGAGCTTTTCACAGTGACTGCTATTCTTTGTTAAACAATATGTGGATACCTGTATCCTCTCTCCGCCTTTCTCGTGGTTAGAATGCCCCCTATCTGACATTTACGCTATATCTCTTCATTTTTTGTATTTTTGTTTAGTTTAGTTATGAAAATTGTATTTGCTAATAACGAAACACATGGGATTAACCAACTGATGCAGTCTGCTCCTTTATAAAGGTTAAACAATAACAAGAATATACATAGAGCATGCATGCACAGTTTTACTTTCATACATAAAACATGTAAAATGATAGCAAATAATGAAGATATAATTTGGATAAACATAATTATCAAGAAAATTGAAATAGTAATGAGCAAGTATGACAACAAGTGCAAATAAGTGGAGTTGACTATAATTTCATCAGCATCCCTTTGAAAATAAAAGTTGGATTTCGTGGGATATCCCAGGAAAAAGTGGGTGAGAATTAGTCGGAAATAGTGGGATATTCTTTGAAAGTCTGACTTTAAGAAAGTGAGATTAAATGGGAATAAGTGGGATGTTATTGGGACTGGGATATTATGGGAAAAAGTGTCCAACTCCATCCCAATTACAAAATTCCTGAAATGTCCCACTTATTCCCAGTACTCTTCTATGATAAACTCATTTTTTTAAATCTCACTTATTCCTACTTTTTCTTGAAAAGTCCTATTTATTCCTAATGCAAAATTAATTTGATTTACTGTTGCATGTTTTAAGGTCAGATACTGCAGACAATTTCAAACTAATAAACTACTTATTTACCAAAACCCAAACAAATGTGTGATAGCCTTAGAAAACAGGTCAAATCTTTCAGTCTGGGAATCTCAATCAAATGTGTGATAGCCTTAGGAAACAGGTCAAATCTTTCAGTCTGGGAATCTCAATCAAATTTGTGATAGGAAAAAAGTCAAATCTTTCAGTCTGGGAATCTCAACCAAGGAGAGGAGCAGGTCATAACCATTGTCATTCAAAAATGGTGAATTATTAAATATTCATCCTGTACACTGGCAATCTGGGTCAGGTTGTTTCTAATTCATTTAAAAAACCATGAAAAAAAAAAACAGAAAAAAACAACAAAACTTAATGGAAAACATATTTCGGGGCCTTTTACAGCTTCCATTATGGTATGGACTCAGGTTCATTGTTGAAGGCCATAATGGGACCTTTAGAAGTTTAAATTCTACTGTCATTTAGTGGCAGTCTGCGATTTTAACCGCTAGCCCGATGCCCGAGACTAGTAATTTCAGCTTCGGACTAGTAAAATTCTTATGTCACTAGTCCGATCGGACTAGTGATAATTTTGTGTCAATCCTAAGTATTCCGAAATTCATTTCTGTATTTTTTTTTTAAATTTTAGTATTGAGAAGAAACTGTAAATTGTAAAGTGACTCCGTGACCTAGTCGTGTCGAATAACTTTTTCCCCGCGATTTTTCTTATTCGGGAACCAGTCGTGTAATCTCGTCGCTCTTGAGATTTAACCTGGATTCCTGCCATAATGCAAATATGGTATGGTAAGGTAAGTTACTTGGGTTACCAGTTTATTTGTTTATATATGCTTCGGTGGAGTGAAGGTGCCAAGCCTGGCAAACCTATTAAACGTCCGAGGAATTCGGACGATGTAGCGACCCAAAAACAAAAATATGAAGTAACCAGGGCAAGGAGCTAAATGTCTTAGAGTCTATGCAGCAAAATTTTTTTTTCAGTTTTCAAATGTTTCCTGATAATTTGTTTACTTTAAATTTTGAAAGACTACATGTAAAAATAAGGACAGCAATAAGTTTGAAATAAATGTAGTTGCATAAATTACACAAAAAAATACCATATACATGAATTGGACATTAAATTCAACTGATGATTTAAGCACAGGTGTAAACAACTATGTGAAAGATCTGAAATGTGAATTTTACAAAAAGAAAATGTTCAAAAGAAATATAACAAAAAACTCAAAGAGGAACACTTGGTCTCAAAGGTTTTAGTAGCCAATAATTCAATTATTGAAGCTAAAATTTGGAGCTGATATCAAATCTGTTGGTGTATCAATCCCTATTATTTCTGTTTACTGTATATTACCCCATCAGGAAGGAAAAGGTGAATGGGCTACACAAGTACTGTGCGTAAAGGTAATGCTGGAACGTCTGAACCAGAGGTTATTGATATAGAGATCAAGACAATGTAATCCAGGTAGTTTTAAACTTTTAAAACTACTACATTGCTGTTTTCTAGTTTGCACCTACAAGCAGTAATTGTGTTTCTATAGACATTTCATGATTCATACCGGTATATACAAAACTTGTTTTGAAATTGGATTCAAACATTATACTTTTTGATCTCAGACGGTTTATTTGAATTGTGCTGCATTCAATTGAATAAAGTATTATCATGAATTCCAAAACTTTTATTTTGTATCATTCTTTTTCAGCCAAAAACTGCAGATGTGGTAAATGTCGTGGTAGGGGACCACTTCAGCAGTGATGATTCTGAGGAGGAAGAAGACCTGGAAGATGACAATGAAATGACAGAAGAGGAAGTTTTCCTGATCAAATTAAAACAATTCCTCAAAGATTATGAAGAATAAATTATACATCATAACATATTTAATAAATATTTCAAACATATACTATATTAATTTTTTTGTGTTTCTAAAAAAACTTTCGGACTAGTGAAATCAAGTTCGGACTAGTAAAACCTGCTATGTTACTAGCCCGAAGGACTAGTAGACAAAAAAGTTTTTGGTGCAGACTGTAGTGGGTGGCTTTCTCACGGACAATCATGCCACATCTCCTATTTTTATAAATATGGTTAGGAATATCAAAACATGTTTATCAAATACTAATGTTTATATTATGCACTTACAAGAAAATGGCAAAAATCTTTCAAATCACCCAAATTAATTCCATCTACAGGTGTCTATTTCAGCTAACATTTAACAGTTTTTGCCAGAATATATTTTATAGATAAATAATTTCACTAATAAATTTACAAAAATCAAACCCCCTGGCAAATCATTTCGAGATCTCAGTAATTTTATGCAGCTACTTAAACAGTCAAGAACATTACCGGTACTTAGATTTGCATATACTTATAAAATTAAAAATTTAGAGAGTTCCAATTTTAATTTAAAAACAAATTCTAACTATGGGTTAAATTTATTTAACAATTTTTCAAAAGAATTTAACATATTTTGCAAAAATGTTGAAATCTATTGTTTAAGGTAAGAAAACTTCATATGGCTGCTGGAAAAAATCCGAGCATAGAAACTTGATGAGACTTTAGGATTATATTCAAATCTTTATCTTTAAATTCCGTGCCCAGATTTTTCCCCAGACAAATTTTAATTGTTTTTGGGCTATTTGACCTTTCATGACCTCTTTCCATATATGGTAGTAATCCTGACTGTTAAATTAGATGTGAAAAAGTGGGGAAAAGTGGGACTTTGTTTCTAAAAATTTGAAAGACAAGTCCAACTTTATCCCAATTTCCATTCAAGATTTAATTTTTACAATTTCAAAGTACTGTCCTACAAATTCCCTGAAATATATCTTTAGGGAGAAAGTAGGACAGACAACTCTTACTTCATTCTACTTTCTCCCACTTTGTAGATGTGGAACTTTTTAGGACAGCACTGTTGCAGGTTTTCCCAGTTTTTCTTCATGAACAATAAGCAAGAAGTCCCTGGAAAAATTGGGATATCCCAATCTTTGAAAATAAGTGTGATTTCAAATTGTAAGCTGCCCTTCTATAGCAGTACCAAGTGTTCAGTTTGATTTTTTAGAGTGATTTTAATACAGGTCGGATTTTTTTAGAGTAATAAAATGGGGACATTTTAATGTTACCATAGTAAACAGTTTAGAGATACTGTAATTATTTACCTATAAACTGTTAGCCTTAAAGCTTAATGACTTCCATGAGCATTTAATTTACATTCTTAAACTCTTACAGATTGTTAACCTAGTTAAACCTTCAAACCATAAACTCAGGGAGAAATCAGCTGTTTATCTAATTAAACCTTCAAACCATAAACTCCGGGAGAAATCAGCTGTTTATCTAATTAAACCTTCAAACCATAAACTCAGGGAGAAATCAGCTGCTTATCTAATTAAACCTTCAAACCATACACTCAGGGAAAAATCAGCTGTTTATCTAATTAAACCTTCAAACCATAAACCCAGGGAGAAATCAGCAGTTTATCTATACTCTATGTCAAGCTTTTCTGGAGTGCGAATTTCAAGCTTTATTAAATTATATGTGCGTTTCCGCCTTTGGATTTATTTTAAATCAAAAGAAAGAATTATTCCACGGTTAACGGTTCATGCTTTACAATATGCAGAAGTGTTTTACATACTATTATAATCTACCCCTGAATTTCTCTTCGGGGATTTAACTTTGAGGGTTGGCCATCTTTGTTTTTGGTGGGAGCGCTGAAGTTTGACCTAGATAAAGTAATTTGAAAAATTGTGCTTATTTTTTTTATTCGGACCCCTCTTGCGATACATATCAGAAGAATTACTTATAAAATTCCATTCAGGCCCCCCACTAAGCATTTTTGCAGGTTAATTAATCTTAGCTAAATTACCTAATTATTACACAGAGTTGACACTGTATAC
>JARWCS010357403.1:0-10779 GCA_034783895.1 Geukensia demissa
TTTCACATTTAAAGCATTTTCTATCTGTCATGTGACCATTGTAGAACTAATTAAACTAAAAATTCTGTTGGATTTTCTTTTGATAGACATTATTCAATACACAAAATATAAAATAATAGATATTAGCCAATTTTCATTTTCTAGCCAGATTCTTGGGCCAAAAATGGGCCTAAACGACCCTCGTCCTTTGAAGGAACGTGCAAAAAGTTAATTAACAAAACGACCTTTTGAATTTGACGCATGTTTTTGAAATCAACAGCATGTTTTCAAATTTCAAATCCTGATGAAATTTGTTAAAAGTTTCAGCAATTGTTGTCGATGCCTCTTTATTTGTGTCATAACGTCATTTTGCCATTTTTTTTGGGGGGGGAACAGATTTTTCGAATCTCACAAATTGTAACTTGAAAAGAGAGGTTATCTCAAAATTTGTTAGTGTCTAAATCTTCTGTAAAACTTTCAAATACAGCTGAAAACTTTAAGAGATAAAGAGCATTTGAATATTGAATATAGTGGAAATAACATATACTAGTAGAAGCACAATTCCGTTTTTCTTTGAGTGCATATAACAAGCAAGGTACATAGACTTTTATAATAATCCATATTTTTACTGTAAAGTTTTAATATTGAATGTCTTAATGATAATGTTATTAGTTGTAATAACGTTTGTTTTCGCCGTGATATGGCTGAAATATTGCTGCGTGGCGTTAAACACTAATCAATAAATCAATCAATTTAACAATTTGTTGATAGTATACAATGTTGATTTTTAATGTTTTGTTTTACTCATTTGGCATATGGTCTAGATAGGCAAGATTGTGTTTGGAATCCGAAAAAAGTTTAATCCCTTTGTATACTAAGCTTATACAAAATCAGGCTATATGTTGCTGTTCCAAAAAAATGTCAATTTGCAAAATAGGTTGCCCTTGCTTGGAGATGTTTATTACCTTGTATTATCGTTGGAACAAAAGAAACAATGAAATTCATTGTTTTTGTATACAGTCCAGTGCTTTAATGCTTTGCATTCTGCTGCTGGACAGAAATCCTTTATCTCCCACATGATTCTGCATAAAATATCGACGCAATTCCATGATTAATCTAAAGACTTCCGAAGAGTAATTGAGCTCAAGAGAATAAAATAAGCTTTCAGCAATATCGATATTTGTTGTCGCTTAAGTCGCAAAGGTCAAGCATCACCGGTAGACTTTGTCTTAGATTGTTTCATTGATATCAATGTGATTTTATGGTCTCGTTTGTAAACAATATAAAAACGCTTCGTGAAACAAAAGTAAAAATATGCATAATAAATCCTGGCTTATACAAAATTTAAGCTTTCAAGACTAAGTCCGTGTTTTCAAAACAAAAATGTTTACCTTTGGGAGTCATTTGTAGTAAACCTGTAAACCTAACACACTGCGTAACATTTTTTTTATTTCATGATATACGCAATTGCAAATAACACGTCTACTTAACGATTACAGCCAAGAAATCTGTCTTGTATCGGCCAACCCAAAATCATTAGAGGTTTATATGCTGACATGTTCATGCGTGAAAATTTGAAATATATCTTTTTCATCAGATTTGTTGAGTCAAATCTGCAATGAAACTTTATTTGCAAATGCATTAGGCAACATCGAATATATATTTAATCTATATTGTGCATTGCAGCTAGCGCTAGCGTTAAATACATACGGCGAACAGAAAACGCATCAAATTTTATTGTTTGCTGCCTAAACACAATTACCTGCATCTATTTAGAAGTTTAATCAAGAAGCAAAGTAGGGGTCTTCATTTGTTTCCTCAATAATACATTGTATGGAACGCCAGTGGTGACATCAATGACAATCTGGATTTTTTGGAAATTTCTTGAACTGGTCAATTATTCTGCGGGTTTTTTAAAAACTTTTGCACTAGCTGCATTTAATATTTATTCATCTTTAGTGTTCTGTCATTTGCAGTGCCTTTTTTTCTTTACTTTAGTACAAGAATTAAGCTTGTTAGCCTACTCTTACGTAAAAATGCCATTTTCTTACATTTGTGTGGTTCCAAAGGTTAAGGAATGTTGACAAATCCGACTGAAAGAAGTCTGCTTTCGCCGCAGATGTATTTTGTGGTCTTTTATCCAGCCCTACTAAATAAAATTGTATGGAGGGCCCTGAGAGACAAAACACAGGTGCTCACTGGCGGAGCGGATATATCCGTCACTGGTAGATAAGGAGTTAAGCCAAATTCCTGGGCTAAAACTTGGCTCATCTACCCTTGTCATTTTATACATTTGACACAGTATACATATACAAAATTTCAGAGATTTAAAAACGTGTGTTTTAATGCTACTGATGATGTTGAAATGTACATATAGCATTTAGAGCTTTTCACAAGGAGTGGTGAGAGCCTTGTTGAAAACCTTTTGGAGACCACTAGATTTGTAAGTTCCCTCTGTTTTTCTCATGCTTAGAGTACAGTTTCACTGACATATACATGATATATTCCATATCTTTTCATTTTCATATATAGCTTACCAATTCAACATTGGTAATTTTGTATTTTTAAACCAGTTTTTACACATATTGTAGACGTTTTGTCCATATTGATTCATAATACAGACTAACATTAATTATCTCATTAACCTTAACTTAATAATGTTTGTGTGGGCCTGCTATAAAAGACATTTTCTTTAATGGAAACTTTCTGTCACGTCATTATTCACTTTGGGAGGTCAGGTGGAATTTAATCATTCCAACGATTTACCGGCTACAAAGTGAATTGTAATTGATATGCACACATCTTTATAATGTATGTTGGGTATCGTGTAACACTCTGTCAACCACGCTGCTTGTTCTGCAATTAACTGTTCAATCATAATGCAAGGTGGGAGTTTTTGTGTTTCGTCTTTCTTGAATGCTCTCAACTTACGTTAGATAAAAAAATAAGTACATATATGTCTTCCGTTTACATCTGTTTATAAAGCTGGGTAATAGCCGATGCGAATGTTTTTTTTTTCTTATTCGCCATGTCAATGGCTAGGTCAATTTTGAAAACAAAATGTCATTACTGCACTTTGGTATTTCTAAAGCTACAGTGCTGGTGTTAAAGTTACCTCTCCACTATTATTGTGTTCATAAAGGTAAACCTCCTGGTTTTATGGTAGTTTGGTAGATTACATGTTAAAATTATGGGCGCATTCGGATATCCACCTACGGATACCTTTGGGTAACCCTAAGGTTGAATGCCACCATAGGCAAAGCATCTGTCCATGTTTTTCCTTGCTCAGCCTAATGTATCATAAGAAGGTTACCAATGAATCCATGGACAAATGCTTCGCTTATGGTGGCGTTCAACCTTAAGGTTACCCAAAGGTATCCGTAGGTGGATATCCGAATGCGGCCTATGTTTTTGACTGTATCATAATTAGATCGTCTATCCCATTTGCCAATTGTCGCTGATCAACAAGAGATATACAATATTAGGTCAATGTCTGAATGATAGAATGTAGAAAATGTGAATGAAATGGATACTTCTAGATTTGCAAATTCCCTCTGTTTTTCTTGTGGTTGGAGTGCAGTTTCTATGACATTTACCCTATATCTTTTCATTTTCATACTGGCATTGAACAAGATATCACTTTGAAAGAATAAATAGGAAAAAAGACAAAAAGAAGTTGTAAATTCAAATATTCAAATCAACAAAATTATTTTTCCTTTTTATCATATATTAACAAGAGCATAGCCATATTAACTTCCTATCATTAACACGCATGTAAGTTTTCCCAGAGCAGTTGGTAGACAGATCTTATTGTTGCTTGGAGTCAGAAAATAATATTGCTTACAATTCCCAGCTATCATTTATGGAATATCAATGATATCAATTACATTAATCTATTTCTTTGGAAATAGATAAACGGTTTAACACTATATAAAACATATAAATGTCGCACATTTTATATCCCAACAGTTCAGAAAGTTCGTGTCTTTGGGTTGTAACTCACACCTGACAACACAAGATTATTTACTTAAGGAATGCGTCATACCCTTTTTAATACGCCAAATTCCGGTATAGTGGTATTTTAAACAGTACTCTAAATGCTGATGGCCTGGAAATCAATTGCTCAAATTGTACGCAAAACGCAAGAAGTTTTTTTTTTTTTATCAAAAGGTGAGCGGATCGTACGCAGGAATCTGACGGACGGTAACGAGATTTTTGGGATTCCAAGAAGGGGAGTTTGCATCCCGATTTAGTTGACAGAATAGAAGACGTCAAATGATTAAACAGTTTAAAATATTCAAATATTTATTTTGAAACTAGTGGGAGTTGTCGATGTTTATAGACTTGGATTCTAAAATAAATGAGATTTCACGCATGTTATGACTGCCTCGGTGATGTAATGGTTTTCCGCGTGTGCAGAAGGTCCAACTTGTCGGGTCAAACCGAAGACATTAACACTAGTATTTGCCTGATGCACAAGCAGCATGTAGGAATAGAGCAAAGACTGGTAGAAAAGAATCAGAATAATTTGCTTGGGTAATTTGGTATTTCTTTCTGCGGAATTTTGCTGTCCTGAGCTAGTCCTTAAAAATTTTCGGTGTAGTACAAAGCAGGGTTCATTGATCATCACTCATAAATAGGCTCTCGCTCAGAATATACAATAACTTTTTTTCCACTGGACATTAAGGATCATTCAATCAATCATTCCAATTTTGATATCTTAATACACGACATCTGTACGGACATAAGTACATGTATACTTTTGCTCATAAATATGGAATATTTTTATTTTCGACCTGACATTAGATATACACGTAGGTATGGCTAGATTTTGTCAAGCAAAATTCTTACAAGGAAATGTCAGATAATGCTTGAAGGATTATATTAGGGAGCAGCTATAGTAAATAATGAAATTGGATGAAATAAAACGTTTTAAACATAATTCTATTCGTAAAACAAAATAAGCATTTTTTCACAAAAATGTGGGTTTTAGAACTCATAAAACTAGCCATCGGACAAAAATCTTAAATCGGACACTTTTGTAGCTTGGAGTAAATTAATGAGATTTGCGTAAAGATTTTTGGCATTCTGGCTCATAGTTTTTGCATTCAAGTCTCCAATTTGAATTTTTGACTCAGAAAATGTCAATATTCCATATTTATGACCAAGTTTATATGACAAATAGTACATACGAATTAAGGGGGTACCCGACACCATCACAAAAATAAATTCCACCCGTTTAATTTTCTTTATATTTTGTTTAGATATTTATTTGATGAAAGAAGAAAAACATGAAAATTTTAAGAAATTTGAACCACACATTTCTCTGGAATCATTTCAATAGATATATAATAATTTCATCATGAAAAATTTTGATCACTGATAAGCATTAATTTTAATATAAAATGATACTTGATTAAAACGTTTAGATGATCTTACAGAGTTATTTTCCTTAGGTGTTGGGTACCCCCTTAAATCTTTGACAATCAAAATGCCTTCTCATTTATTTAAAGAAAGAATATGAGTAAATCGCGTTTTTAATCAGAATCTCTAGGGGCAAAAATAGGATGATCATTCAAATTTATGATTCACTTACCAAATGAATAAAACAGTTTATGATTTAATGAACGCCGATAAGCCGATCTGCCAAATTTAATTAAAACAACCTGGGAATTTTACAAATTAAAACATAATTCCCCGAAGTACCCGAAAATAAATAAGATCATACCGCCCAAGCACAGGTAAGCTTTTACGACCTCCACATAGCACAAAATAAAAAATCCTTAATTATATTCAAAAGAAAGAATATGGAATATATAGTACATGTTTTATTCCGAAAGGCTTTGTTCGATTATTCAACTTTATACTATCAAACACCATAATAGCTGGGGAATGCAGCTTGGCTACGTCGGATACAGCAGAAGGGATATCACTGTCTAATAACCAGTGTTCTCGTGCAGACTAAAAAGATAAACGGCACCTGTTAGTTGACGAAATTCAAATCTGAAATCCTGGACATACTAGCTGTTATCTTAGATATTTGGTACACAGACAATTATTGGGACAGGCGAATAGGAAACACTTCCATGTAATCTTCCATATGCATGTAATCAAGTGTCAAAATACAAGATGGTTTTTAAAAAACTTATTTTAGGACACCATAAATGTACCATAGGAGACATTCAATTTAAATGCATGTTTCACATAACAATTTAACAATGTTGGAAGTGTTTTTCTCAATTCAACTTTTAACAGAAACGTTCACTGTAAAAAAACCTGTGAATTCTAAGTAATGGTAAAACATTGTGAGTTTGAATCCTAAATGACCTTAAAAAACACCCAAAAGCAACCAAGGCCAACTTTGCTAAATACTCAGTCGTTTTATTTAACCATTTGATTTAACCGCACTGGCAATCAATTCAATTTACGTAACTTGCGAATATTTTTTTATTTACTTCGAACGGTACATGTACTAAGCATATTTGAATTTTATACGTGTTTGAGTAAATTAAGATTTAACTTAAGACTCTGAGGGATGAACCTCTTCATTTAGTAGCATAGATGTCGGTGCCAGGGACATTTCGTTTTATCAACAGCCAAACTACATGTACATCATTTTTGGTAGTTCAAACATCTCTGTATAGACTTGAGTTATCAAATAACTCATCTGGATGTTCTTAGCTTTAATATAACTACAATCACTGATTACATGTCATCATTCCGAGAATTACTAACCGAATAATCAAGACCGGTATTGGCATTATTCTTTTAGGGAATTTCAACAGATTTTGGTCCGTGTAAAAGTGTTGAGGGGTTATTATTTAAAACGTGCTTCTCTGGTGAATTACTTCTTAGATTAACATCTGTCATCGGTGCAACAAAACTCAAAGAAAAAAAAAACAGCTTCGAATCCCAACAAAAATTACTCAAGAAAGTCTTACTTGTACCATTGCTTGATATAAAAACAAGACGCTTGTTATGCTGTATATGCTATAATTATTAATCCAATTGGTTTTGCTCAATTGGTGGTTGTAATTGGTGACTATTGCCATCCAATTGAGAGGAAATGTAGTTCTCGTACAAACAATACAAATCTCATATCTAAAACAAAAAGCCTATCAAATTAAAGTTCCATTGAGAACATGTTCAATACATGCCCATTAGCCAAAATGGCTACATTGAAAATAACCCATTTACAATGAAGAATGGGACAAAACTGCTGTTTTCTGTTAATTTACAACATCTGGAATAAAGTTAAATGAAAGGTTAATTTCACAGCAATGTATCATCCTGGGTAATTGGTACATTTGTAAACCGTACTGTCATCAATGAATAAATTGAACACAACAGAAATAAATAGCTTGATGACTATCAGAATCTATCTGTGATGTTCTATCAAAGAGATTTAAACAACTTCATTACAAAAGAATGCATATGACTTGGGAGCATTTTAGTAATATTAGCCTTCTTTCAAGTCAAAATTTACTGCAGCAAGACGAGCACAAATTAGGTGATTTAGGTGAAAAAGACAAAACTTCATAAATGACCATGGTCGTATGGCATATATTATAAACATACTGATTTTAGTTGTAGGTGTTATGGCAGATTACTACACAAAGAAAAAATATCAGACAATACGACTCTGTGATATTTTCTGTGTGGTAATCTGCCATATTATTCTTACCTAAAGGAAGTATGTTTTTTATTTATACTATTATGCTAAAAAAATTATCACTTCTGGAAATTTAAACATATTTTTTGACCCTATCAAAATCAGATAATAATAGATAACTTGCATTAAAAAATATGAAAAACCTCTTTTAGTCCCTTCTCGGTTCAACAACGGTTGGTGCTAGATCAGCAAAAACCAATGCCATTCTTTTCCGTACCGAAAATCCATGTCTAAAATAAAATATTAAAGAAAAGAAAGTTATCATGCGGAAACAAACCGATCTACAGACGAGAAACAGTAATGTACCATGAAACATGTGAAACGACAACAATTTCTGCGGTAGTATAAGACTGTCGTCTGATCTATACATGATTGGACAGATGAGAAAAACTAATCGGTAAACTTCGGTCAGATAGGGTTATATTTGTCCGATTTTGACCTCTTCTGTTTCAAAATGTGATTTTTACATTGCTACGCAAAAATTATGACATGTTGCTATGGATAGGCGGAAAAATAAAAGCACTGCAATATACCAAATTCTGAAAGCGAATGAAAAACTGAATTACAAAAGAAATTTCTATTAAGTAACAAAAAATAATTGTGTGACATTATCTGCTACAACATGTATATGGTACATGCATTTGCATGTGTCAGGCGTTTTTGTTTTGGTTGTAATTTCTTTATAGGAGGCCATTGTTTGACCCTACTGATTCTTGTTCACACAGATCATTTTTCTATCCGCTTTGTAATTTCATATATTCATGACCCCTGGTGTCGAAACGTAGCTTTATTTTTCTCCGGGTTTTGCTCAAAATCTCACGTCCTGTAAACAAAGGATAAATTCTTCAGTGTAAAATATCAGTTCCTTAAAGTTTACCAACGCAATACAATCTCTGATAAATATTAAGGGGTTTTAAAACTTGCAGCAATTCCAATAACTGACCATTACCTGCACTTTATTTTATCTACATAATAGCCATAATTTCATTTGAATATAATAGGCTTATATTTTTTCCAAAGAATTTATTCGTTCCTACTAACTGTTGCCTAGATTAAGCGATTTCTGATATCAGTGTATAAGAAAGTCAAACCTGAAGAAGCTGGCTTGTCAATTAAAAAAGGGTTTTCAAGAAACTGTCACTAAGTGTAAGAACTTGATATCTAAACAAAACAGGCAAGAATATTGATAAGCCACTATATTCGTTCTCAAGATAAAACGACCCAGTTTGGCGGTAATTATTCTTTCTTGACTTTTTACTGGTTTTGTATTCGTTTTAGCACACATGGTTTAGAAAGCCATGTGAGCTTTTGCCTTCACTTGGTGTCCATCGTTCGTCTTTCAACTACTGAATTAAACGCTCATGATAAAATTAATGTGAAAACAATTTCAGCCATGTTAAATTATCAACAAACTAATGTCTGATATGAATTAATTGTTAAATTAACAAAACATAAAATTTATTTTAAATTGATGAAAATAACGTCAATGTGGTTCATAATCGTTTAAATTAAGGAAAAACAAATAAAACATTATATTATAAGCAAAAATTTGAATCTATAAATGATAAGTTAAAGCCATTTCGGAATAGAAAGCGTATTATTTTCAATTTGGACAGTTCTATAAAAATCGTATCTTTATTGAATTTATACAAATTTCTCATCAAGATATTTTTAAAGGCAATTAATTAATATATTTTCTCAACTTTTTATCATACTTTTTGAATGATAAAATTATTTTACTTCCATTTTGCGTCTGTTTGTGTACTTTCGATTTCAAAAAACGGCACTGAATTAAAACACTACATGTTAACCATAAACAGCCCATATTGATATACTATTAAGGCAAACGACATCGCTTGACAAAAAAATTCCATTGAGAACTTATAGACAAAAATATAAAAAGTGTACGAGTCCACAACCTGTATGACTCCACGCGCAGTTCTAATCATTTATTCATTAAATCGAGGATACATTAAAATTTTGAGTTCCTTATTCGGCGGTCGATTTCTGGTGCAACAATGCGTGACACTCAAAATCTATCGGACATGATTCATATATAAAAGACATATCATTCTATTAAACAATCTAACGATGTTTTGAGTAAAACAAATCATGCGTCATCACTGCAACATGTGCTTCTGATCGGTACATTTACCTTATTGCGCATGTGCAAACTCTTCACTGCAGGAGGCAATAAAACAGCCTTTTAATGGTTTCACTCAGAGTAGACCAAAGGTGATAGTGTATTTGGGATTGTATGAGCATGTTAAATATTCCAAGAACATGTCGATAACGACGAGCCTGTCAATAGATTGCATTTCCTTTTATCAAAATTTTCAATTAATCGAGTTCAAACACTGACATTTTTTTCCAATACACAAGTACTATATTTTACTACGGCCATCGCCTCTGCTTATCGAGCCGTTCACATACAACAGCCTTGCTGTTGAAAAACTTATAAGTTAAACCTTGTGGTCAAAGGTCATGCTTATACTTAGTCATGCCATAATGACCAATTGTGATACAACCCTATGCCAAATATGGTATTCCTATGTCAAAGGACAAAAAGTTCAACCTAAAAATTTTACCTTGAGGTCAAAGGTCATGGTCATACCAGGTTCATGATATTTCATGATATTTCTTCACATGGTTATACACCCATGTGCTAAATATGAACTGCCTATGTCAAAGCACAAAAAAGTTGTGGCCTGAACTAAAAGCCAAGTAAAAAACCTATTTGACCTTGACGCCCACTTTTTGATGGAAGTATACAATCTATTTTTTGGGAAGATTATTATTTATCTTATTTAATAGAGTATTTGGTGAATTGGAAATGTGATCATAAAGTTGTTTTATTTTTTCTTTTATAGGATAGAAAGATAGATGTTTGTTGCTTTGCTATATTTTCCTTAAATTTCCCTCATAAATTTTGTGTTCAAACATAAGAAGAGGTGTGTTCCGCGAACATATATTGGACAAAAATAACACCTCATTAGTAGGGGTGTAACGATATACCGGTATACCGGTATATAGATATATCGCGGTATTTTTAAATCAAAGTGCTGAAAGCACTGCAGAAAGTTTTGCTTTTTGCAATAGCTGAGTTCAACTTCACTGCTGCAACAAAT
>JARWCS010357414.1:0-10778 GCA_034783895.1 Geukensia demissa
ATACCTAGGCCTTTGATACTTGCTAGAACATATGAAGGCAAGGTGTTGTATTCAATGTTTGGTAACCTTTGACCTCAAGGTAAAATATCTGAAATATTTGCTGTTTGTTATGTAAAAAGTAGGATAATAAACAACAATAATCTAGTGACCTGTGACCTCTAGTGCATTTCTTTTCATGATTATATTACAGTATAACTGGTTTTGCCTGCAACATATTGAGTTGTTACTAAATGTCTTGTTATAGGAGTTATAATTTGAAGGGGAGACCTATGTTTTAGTATTCTAAAACATTTCCTCCTAGTTAATTTTGCTCGACCTTAGATAAAACATCTCAGATTTTAATACATGTATATTCCATAGGGATTCCTGTCCCCAGGAGAGATAGATCCTCTCAACAGAAGACTTGTTTCTGAACCAAAGCCTGATATTGTTGTGCAAGGTAGGACCAAATACATAAATATTATTTCATATGTTTTAATTTATAATGGTTTCGGAAGTGTTTCTTGAAAAAAGAAATGAGTGTTACCGTTCCATGATTTGTTGTTTCAGCAACCTTGACTAACACTTTGTCAATTGCTAACATCCAGTTACAATTAAAAAAACCGATTAAACACACAAGAATTTAATTTAAGCATGAAAACTGTTTTCTTTCACAATAGATAACTTACCACATACATGCAAACACTGCTAATTGACTTGAACTTGATTCTAGCACATACATTACTTACAGATTTTAGTACTTTGTCTGCAACCTGGTAAATAGGCAAATTGTCTTTACTGATCCTGGAGTAAAAAAAACTACAAAGAAAAAGGAGATATGGTGTGTTTGTCTATGAGACAGCCACCCAAAACATATAAATTTAAAAAATTGTTTTAGACCTTCAATAATGGACAAATACCCATACCATAAGGAATGTTGTAAAAGGTCCCAATTTGTTTATTTTCATAAAATGTTAACTTTTCTCTTGTTTTCAGTGGTAATTTTGGCAGAAGATACAGCTATGCAGGAAAAATTAGCAGAACAAAACATCATGGTACAGACAGTATCTCAAGTCTCTCCTATACAAGTCTACCCTGCAAGAGTCCTCACACAGATTTATTCTTTACTAGGTGATAGACTAAACCACATCTCATATCACTATATCTTTATCTTGTTGGTTGTGTTGTTCAAACATGTTGTTACAAAATTGTGCCTGGATGTTAAAAAATAGTCCCAGCACCAAATATCAAGTAGTCTGGAAGACCTAATTTTTAAAAGAATTTTTCATGTGTTCATCAACATTTATAAGAATTAAATCTTTTTTTTTTAAAAAGAAACATCATGTAAATCTTTGTTAAAAATTGCCAAAAGAAATAGCATGATGTCAAACATACTTTAAACTACTGTATGAAAAGTTGTGACAATTGCTTGATATATCCTCCTTAAAGCATGCACTTTTCTGATACAAGTTTTACAGATATATTCAGCAAGATGATGTAGATGTAGGGAAGGATTATAATGTAATCTTTATTGCTAGTTTGTTAATTTTTATACCCCCACCCCACCCCCAAATTGAATTTTGGGGTGTGTACAGGAATCTTTCTACATCATTTATCAGATGGACTAGACATTTTGTATACATGTTCAAGGTCAAGATTTTCAGTTTTATGAATTTATGTAGGAATTATAATGTGTTTTTGCACATGTCATAGACAAGATTATGTCCTCCACTTCTTTTACAGTGGTAAACTGATTGATTACAAAGTTGGTCAGTAGTTTATTCATGATATATAAAAGTGAACCCCGTAAAGATTTTCAATTTAATAATGGATTTATGTAGGAATTATGAGTGTAATTTTTGCCCATGTCATAGACAAGATTGTGTCCTCAATGGTAAACCGATTGACTAAAAAGTTGGCCTGTGGTTTATTCAGGATAGGTAGATGTGCACCTGAAAATGATTCTAATTTTTTGATAATTTTTGTAGAAAATATGCATTTTTGAACTGGCAATTTTTTTTCTAAAGGTTTGGCATTCGTCTTTTCGAACTGTAATTTATTTAATAAATAACATTCCACAAGAATTAAGGGGGCGATATGTTAGCAGACTGATTTTGTATTGTATTCAAGCAGTAAACAGTTTTGTTAAAGTATCCTGCACTTGGAGGAAAGCATCTGGAACATGGGGGTTATATATAGTGTGCTCTACTCACAGTATTTAAGCCTATTTTACAGGGTATTCATCTGTTCAGGCAGAACACCAGAGTTTACTTCTTTTGATCCTATGGCCTGATATTTCTAGTATTAGGTGGAAATGAACCTACAGCTTTAATACGTGAAATATATCAAGCACATAATCATAAGACGCTGATTTGATGCTGCCAATAAAAAGAATAACAATCATTTTAAAGGTCTCAACTAAAATAATCTTTTGTATCACGTCTCGTCTATTGGGCTTGCTGGAAAACTAATGATAATTTCAGTCTTTACCTTAATCTTCATATTTATTGTAATCATGGTCAAATGAATGTAAGCACAAATGTTGTAAAATCTTCTAGAAGAGATGAACTGTCATCAATATATCACACTTCTGTGACTTTAACTCTATGAATCTTACCTAGAGATCGCCGTAAGACTAAAACCATCATCAACTGATGACTCGGATTACTTTTCACATTCAATATTTGCAAGAGAAGGTTACATTTAAAAAGATTTAAGACCATTTTGCTCTGTTTTTCAACCAGTGCCATTTACTATTCAATTCCGATGATCTTCCTTTGACCACAATGAATATTTGCACCATTTTCAGTGAGGATATGATTTTTTTCTTTCAATAAAACCTAAAAAATGATGGATGACATTGCCTATTTATTTTGAATATCTGAGATGATCATATTTAGTTAAAAGTTTTATATGATTTAATAACCGGTACTAATTATATTTATCCTAATAATGTAGGTAAAAACAAGAAGTTAGGACTGACCGGGAGACCGTCTGGTGAAATTGGTTTGTTGGCTACAAGTAAAATGTATGTTATGAATGAACAGATGTTGGCTTTCATACCTCAGGTAATATATTATATATAACGCAATACACATGAATCATTGTTATAAACAGAAGATAGAGTTTTTGATGTATAAAAATTGAAACTGTAAATTTATTTTTGCTGTATTTACCTATAAAATCACTATTCATTTCTGATGAACACAAATCTTGAAATTGTTAATACATTGTATATTATTTTTGTTATTTATTTTTTTTTTGTATGCATTTGTGTAGTGCAAATCAGAAGTGGCATGGAACCCTTTGTCATTTAGAAGCCAACATCAATATCAGACTATGATTTTTACACTTTCTTCCATAATTTTGTCTGTTAAACAGTTGAATCAAAGTTTAATTTGCATTTTGAAGGGTGGTTTGTTTATATATGTTTGATTGTCATTGTTGTGACACAAGGTTTAACAATATATTTAAATTTAGGAAGGGTAATGAAGTAAACAGTACAGACTTTCATTCTGATTAATTTTAGTCTTCTATCACCTCTATGTACATGTGTAAAAACAGAATGTTAAAAAGGCACAAATCAAACACATTCCAAGCAAAAACAGAATGATTGAAAGGCACTTTTATTTTTATATCTGCCCGCTTGAGGTGACAGGGGCATTATGTTTTACCCTTATAGGTATAGGTATGTCTGTCTGTCTGTACATCCATCAATTTTCATCTAAGGTTAGAAATAGGATATTCGGATGTCTGATTGCTGTAGTATTTGGTCTGAAGCATTATCAGGGTGAGTTGTACCTTGTCTCCCCTTTGCAGGTCCGTCATATGTCTACTTCCTGTTTGCTGGAACAGGATGGACTCATTTTCACTGAATTTCAAACAGAAATTAACATGAACAACAAAACCAGTATTAAATGTGCAGTATTCTTTCATATGGCACTACAACAACATAACATCATTAATGGCAAAATGCAGTTTAAGCAGAGTTTTCAAATCCTTGCTTTACAATAAAAGGCAATTGCACAAACATTTGTAAATGTTGACCCTTTTAGATTATTTATTGCACTCAAGTTTGTGCTGAATAATATTCTACTCAGGACAATATTCACCAACATCCATGGAATTACCCTACAATATAAAGACAAATGCTTGAAATTCTCCCTATCTAAGTCTTTTACATATTAACTTTATATTTGCTACTGATTTGCATTTGAATAAACATATAAATGTACATTTGTATGTAAGAAATTGACACAAATGAAATCTTTGTTTCAAATACACACCCTTATAAGCTCAGATATATTAAACAACAAAAAGAAAACCAGTAACTTTAGAAACATGATTCTAGTATTAATAAATCAGCTTTGCTTAAATCTTCAAACATTATAATGTGCTCTTAGTTAAAACCTTATTCTTTTTTTACTCTTTTCGACCATATTTTATAACTTTCAATCAGCCCTCACTGATTATAAATGCCATATGCAATTTAGCAGACTTTGATCTACGACATTGCTATTCAGCAGGTTTTTTGACAATTTTTTTAATAAAAATGGCAAAATAAGTCTATTTAAGAATTCAAGAAACAAAACGTTACATTTTTAAAACATTGATAATTATATTTTTTACAATCTTGATAGTTAAACCTTCAAATTTTACTTTAAATCACAATTTCTGAGTTCATCAGATAATGTCATGTTTATTGACAGAAAGTTGTAATCTTGCATTTTTTAAATTTGCTACTTTCAGTTTGTTGACGAGACCCAGTTTTATCTCCCTCTTGATATTGATTTTCGTTTTGATGCTTTCAAGACAGATGTAGATTTCTTGTCTGTAAATTGGAGGATGTTGGGGAGACCTCTGTTTATAATGCCAGTATCTGACAAGATGCTAGGTTTGAAGTTGTATACATGTTTATAATTGGAGTGGCTTGAGTTCTCTTGTAGCAACTTCATTTAAAGCTAGCTGTAGGACTGCTGAAATTTGATTTGTGAAAAACAGATCTGGTACCCACGTATAAACAGATGTTTAATATTCTTAGATCCAGTTACCAAACAACTTCCTCTGTAAAAAGCTCTGTCTGGCATTATCTGAGGTTGCTAACTTGTTCAGCATAGATTTTAAAGAAAATATGTATCCAACTCAGGCTAAAGAATGAAAATCGTTTGATTTTTACTAATATTTTTGAGAATATGATAAAAATATTTAGGAATGAAGGTTGATTTTTAGACATATTATTGACTTTTTATGCATCTTATTTCATATATGGTATAAATTTATTCTAATTTTTTCACTGATGTTGGTGTTTTGTTGGATTTTCAGCATTTTGTTATGAGAAGTGATAATTATGAACTTTCCAGCTTTCTTAACTGCAAATGCTAAAAAATGGTATATCATTCCCAACATGTCCATTGTGAAATTAACAATATTTAACATAAATTGAATTTAAGCCTTCAATGCAAGTATAATATCATTTTTTTTAATCGTTACTTGCTTTTTACGCCATACCAGTTTTTAAAAAAGTGCTTATAAATCAGTGTGCACAGATTTTTAACACCACATGTAATTAAGTGAACTTTGATTTGACTTCACTATTTAGCTGGGGTTTTAGACCATATTTTAGCCTAAAATGGGAAAATTGGTCCATAGAAGATCTAGAGAAACAAAATCTTACATTGTTAAAACATTTACAATATTATTTTCTATAATCTCAATAATTAAACCTTCAAATTTCTAGTCAAGACTTGAAATTGAATGTTTAAATAGCATGATTGTAAAATTTTGATTTTCAATGGCTAACAATGTAAGATTCTCTATATCATTTACTGGTATGTTTGGTGTAGGTCATGTGATTGATAGGGTCTGTTAAGTTGGCTTTTATGGCAAGTCAATATTTTATTGATTGTTTTTCACTCCTGCATCCAATGGATGATGGATTATTTATAGAAAAGTTTTAAATGTTTTTCATATAAAAATTATATGTCTAGTTGGGGTGTAGAAAAAAAATTCCAACTATAGAGTGCTTCTTCGAAATCATTGTCTGATTATATAGGAAGGGTCGGCACATCATTGTTTTGAATTCAAATTCTATTTGTTTTAATGTGCTACTAATTGATTACATTGGTTCAAAATATAGTATGAATACTTTCAAAAGGCAGTTTAATTGGTAGTGCTTTTAATGTACATATGAATGAATTATCTCCTTTAAAACCTTGTTCTGTTATGCTTTCTTTGCAAAAATATATTAAAAAGGCAAAAATCTAAAGGTTTGTTCTTAGTGCATTCTAAGTAAAAAATGTGTTGGTTGTTACAATCAAAGGAGAAGAAAACTTTATTGTTCTGATAATAAATGTTATAAAGAATTTCAAAAACATACAATAATGCAAAATTCATTTCTAGCATGTGCCACAGTATCTTGAACTTTATATGGAATGGTACCGTACTTAAGAGCTAAATCATATTTTCTTTCAGTTTGTTGACACGGAACAGTTTTATCTCACATTAGATATTGACTATAGAGTGTTTGCTTTCAAAAAAGAAATGGATTATGTGTCGAATTGTTGGAGAATGATTGGCAGACCTACAATTATAATTCCTATCCATAGAGATATCCTAGGTTTGCTTATTACACTGTCGTACTTTCAGCATAAGCTCTGGTGTTGTGCTTAGTTTACAGTGAAATCTATCTAAACTGACCACCTTGTAACTGATCATCTGAAATTTAAAAGTCCTTTCATGAAAAAGTTGGGAGGGGTGGGGTTCTGCCCATGTTGATTTAAAGGGAAGATATGCAGGGAACTTTGTTCTATCAACTAACAAGTCTACTACTATGTAGAATTATTACTCTTCCTGTAGGAGTCAGTCATTAGAATTTCAATTTTACTATTTTTACATTTTTTACAAAGGATAAATAGTGTTGATATGATATGCGAATGCATATTAAATGCATATCCATGTAATATGCGTGTAAGGTGGTCATTGAAAGATCATCTGATAATAAATGGGCGGGGTTTTCTAACTTTGTTAAACATTCAGAGTAATAATAACAATAATATTGTGTAATCCGTGTAATATGCAAAAATATGTCCCAAGGTTATAAGAAGGCATAATGCAATCCCCTCCGGGTTGTGCATTATACCTTCAAACCTTGGGACATATTTTGGGATATTACATGGAAAACACAATATTATTGTATAAATATAGATTGAATATTTTAATGAAATATACAAAGTTATTGTTCAGTTTTATGAATAGAATCTTGTTTAAATTTATGCTTATTCATAATTTTGTCCTAGAAAGTTAGTAAATTTTTAATTAAAAAAAATAACATCAACACAAGAGACTGGTTTGATTTGCTTGTAAGGTTACTCCGTGTTTAGTTTAGACTGGGTTTCACTGTCTGTATCCTCATGGACAGTGTATTCACGTATAAAAATCATGATGTGTAAGCAGTGTTTGACATTGTATTGTAGATATTTAATTTCTTGCTTGTTAGGTTATTAATGTTTCATACCCCAAATCAGAATTTTGCTTAGAGCACATATTGTTAGGGTACGGTAATTTATGAGCTTAAAGGAATTAAAAACTACAAATTACACAGGATGCCTATTGCTTATTTAAGCTTTGATCAGATTTAGTGCAGAACAGATTCATGCCTGGTTTTGGGAAGAACTGATTTCAGCCATCTTTTCACAACTTACCTATGTTGATGGAATTTACCATTTTTGATGGATCTTAAATATTATCACAATGTTTGGATCATTTCACTGTGTAAAAAACAGCAAATCATCCTTGTTTATATATTTGAGAGCGTTTGTGTGTATAATTGAAGACAGTTTCTGATATCTCATCATTTCAAACCCTTTTATGGTATGTCCACTGACATCAAGTACATTTGAGGTCATATAAACTATCTGTGAAGATTCTTCTTGACCCCAATTGGCTGTTGAAGGATTTTCTGTTATAACCACTTTTTACTTGAAATATTCAGTTTTAAACAAACTTTAACAAAATTTGAAATAATACAACTTGATGGCATGCACAAATTATTTCAGTGAAAGAGAATTATAATTTATGGATAAAATCTATTTTAGTCTTATTGAGAGATTATTGTATGGCAAAAGGAACTACTGCAATTTTTTTCTCGGTTTATTTTTAATGCCTTGAAACCTAAGTTTGTATTGTTAATGTTTCCCAATAATCCTGTTTTTTAATAAAAAAAATAATATATGTCAAGCAATTCAAAGGTTTTAATTTTATTATTGTAACATTATAGTTATTGCATGTTACATCATGTTTGTAACTTTAAAATTAGTATCTTTATTTTAACCCTTATCACCGAATCTCAAATTGGTAGTAGCTATCGTACTTCATATCATATCATATAAGCTAAGCCTTCAAATTTTGAGGGGCCTTGGTGGCTGAATGGTCTAGGGAGTTGATTAAAACTTACCTGTATAGATCACTGTAGCCTATACAGTGTGAGTTTACTCCTGCCTTTGTACCACACAAAAAAAGGTTGCGTGTCACTAGCATGGCACATGATAAGGTTTGTCCAAGTGCCCAAGTTTGGTGGTTCTGTCCGGATACTCTGGCTTCCTCCTCCAGTAAAACTGACTGCTTAGATATGACAGAAATATTGTTGAAAGTGGCGTTAATCCTCAATTAAATAAACAAACAATCAAATTTTATGTCTTGTTGAGAAAAGTTGATTTGATGTTTATATAACTGCTATCATCACTGCTAAAAATGTATGATATTGTTTACTAATTCTTTTTAAATTTTTGAAAAGGAAACCACATGGCAACCCTCTATAACATAATATTGATTGTCACATGACCTACATCTATGTGTAAAAACAGGCTGAAGCTGACAAGATCTATTATTTGTTGAGCACTTCAGTGTGAAAACAAACAATTTACAAATTAAACTATCATTGTTTAATTTTGTTATCATGTGTACAGTATCCAATCAGTGACAGAGAACAATTTATCTCATATGGTAAAAATATTTCCTTAGATGTGAAAATTGGAAAAAAAAAGGTATTTCAATCTTGTATTCATGAAACTGCTTACGGAAAAGTGGTCATAGTTAACTACCTAATATTGATCATCACAGTAAAGTGTAATTAATGTTGAAGGTTTACATAAAGATTCTTGTGTGGATTGGGGTGATAAACAAACAGCATTTTATAATGATAAAAGGTTAAGTTCTTATTTTAAATTTATTATAACTGTTATTATGAATTTCAAGAAGTCAGCCTTGAGTTAAACAGTATTAAATCAAAGTCAACTCCACCTACAGAATAACAATATCTTTGCTGTATAATTGTCAAAAGTGTTTTTTCTAGTCTATTGAATGTCTCGTCATCAGTTATATTAATATACATGTAGATAACTCTAGAGTTGAAGTTTTTGTTTCACAATTTCAGTTCTTATTTCACAATAATTTCTAAGCTCTTTCCATGACAATGGGATTTAAACCATCACATGACCCAATGTTATTAAACAGATATATCATGACAGGGAGGGGTATTTGCGAAAAAATACCAGTCGCCGGAACAAAAATTTCCCGAGCCAATAGGCGAAGGAAATTTGATTCCCAAGACTGGTATTTTCAGAAAAACCCCTCCCTGTCATGATATATCTGTTTAATTACACCGAATATCAATTTTTATGTGACAACTGTTCTATGATTTCAAGCTTTTAAGTGTCATTTATTTTGTCTTCCTTGTACGAGTTTTATGGTGTTGTCTGACATTTTTTTACGTTTGGAAAATATTCGGAACACTTCCGCTTTTCAAAATTGATTACTTACGTTACGTTACTTTAGGCAATGAAGCAGAAACATTCCGAATAAATTTTAGCGGGATGCGGCATGCAAGGGGAAAAAAAGGAATATACTTTTTGACAAATACCACGGCAGAGGGTAAAAAAGGCATATTTTTCAGTCATATACCCCAACAGCTGTATAAATGGCTGAATTGGTTAAAATATGCATAAAATACACTGGCTGTGAACCAATCAGAATCCAGGATTCTTATATAAGGTGTTATTAAAAAAATAACATCATCATAATTTCCTTAACCATTATTTCTAAATCTTGCTTATTATAACAGTACTGGCTTGAGCACTGATGCGCAATAACATCACCTTTTAGCCTAATTGCTGCAAAATCTGTCACTTTTTGTGTGTGTTTTTTTTCCAAATTATATTCCAGAAACAGTTATTTATCAAACAGATGCATGATCAAAATATACAGTGTATATTTAGCTTCAGCTTTCAATCTTTTGCTGTAAAATAAACCTGAAATTGTGAGGGTTATCATCACACACTTCTGAATAAAGGTTTAGGGGTATTTTTTTTGGCTTCGTTTGTGTGTCACACTTTTCTTATGACTTAAATTTCTGCATGTTTATGTCAAAGATTTTAATTTTTTAGAAATGTTGATTGTTAAGCATAAAGATCCACTCAAAGCTTTCAAATTTTTTATTTTGGGACAGGGATCCAGGCAAGGCCCTAAGGGTTGATTTCCCGGTAACATCCCAGTTGGTCTACTCCCAGTTTGTCTACTCCCATTTTGTCTACTTTCAAAAATATATTGTTCTATTCTGATAAAATAAGGTCTTTCACAAAGAGAAGAATGGAATATAACTTACACATTATTTAATTTTTTTAATCATCATGGATGAAAAATTATTTAAAGTTATTTTTCATGATGTTTTTGTAAAGGAGTAGGTACGTTAAGCCCCATATTTGGCCCAAATTTTAGATTTTGTGACACAATAATAAGTTGTTGTG
>JARWCS010357425.1:0-10778 GCA_034783895.1 Geukensia demissa
CTGAAACAACTGTAGAGATTTTAACCAAACTTTGCAGAAATGTTAATCAGTTGATCCTTTACCAGATTTGTGTTTTTCGTACCGATCGGAAATTCAAAATGGCCACCATGACATAACTTAGTTTAACATTGAACCCTATGGGAATTTAACATTTTTCGTCTTCTTTTTATGGAACAGGTGTACGGATTTCAACCTAACTTGGCAGAAATGTTAGGCAGGTGGTCCTTTATCAGTGTTATGAAATTGGTGCCAATCCCAAAATCAACATGGCCGCCAGGGCCGAACAATGTATTCTTATTGGTCAAGTTTTCAAACATTTTCTAGTCAGAAAATGCAAAGTGTATTGAATTGTTACTTTGAAGAAATGAGTGTTCAACAAAAAATTTTCCAGGTGAACGATTACAGGCTCCATGGAGCCTCTGGTTTTTAACTCCACTGACCTGAAGGATCATGGGAGCTATTGTCATCACTTTGCTTCTGTTGTTCATTCATCCACAATTCACAAAAACAAGCATCTACATGTAAGGAAGTTTGCTCATTTTGTCCCAGTTGGTCAAAAGCCATGGCCAGCACATACAATTCTTGTGTCTGATTTTCTGAAACATAAAATATCTTCTTCATTGAAAATGCTAGGACTAGACTGGAATCATCTATGGAAGGTCCTTTATAAAATTTCCTCATTTCGTCTTGATTGGACCATAAACATGGCCCCCATAGACAATTCTTTTTTCTGTTTGGCTGAAACAGAATGTCTTCTCCTCCAAAACCGCCTGGCCAAATGGAAGAATATTTAAGAGGAATCATCTTTGTGAGGTCCCTTATAAAATTTCCTCATTTTGTCCTGATTGGACAAAACACATAGCTGCCATGGAAAAAACTTGTTTCTGATTGGCTGATACGTACATAAAGTAATCTTCTCCTCTGAAACCGCTTGTCCCAGCAGAACAATATTTTAAAGGAAATACCTATGCCAGGACTTTAATGAAGTTTCCTCATTTTCGTCCTGATTAAGCAAAAAATATAGCAGCCATAATTGATTCTTTATTCTAATAAGCTAATATATAAGTGTACTCCTGGAACTGCTTGGCCAAATGGAACAATATCTGACATGGAGAATCTGTGCAAGGTTCTTCATAAGGTTATTATTTCCTCTTGATCAGACTAAAAACATGACCACCATTGATGATTCTTGTTTCTGATTGGCTGATACCTAAAAAAAAAAATTTCTCTGAAACACTTTGGCCAAATGAAATAATATTTGGCAGGAAACATCTTTGGGAGATCCTTTGTAATGTTAAATAACAATCATGGTCACTATTGGCCATTTAATGTTTGTTTCATATTGGCCCAATTCTGGTGAGTGATATAGGCTCAGCATTCTAGGAGCCTCTAGTTTCAGTAATCAACCTGAGCAACCCCTGTTTAAGTTTTTGGCGATCTTGCATCCATGTGAAAAAAGACTACCGAAATTTGATAAAACAGCAAAAATTTGGTTATTCTCTCATGTAAAAGGCTCAGAATTTCAGAATTCATAGTGAAATTGAGCATTCCTTTAAAGTACTGTATTCACAAACAATTTCTTGTATTCCCATTTGATTGGAGTAAACTAGAAAAAGAAGCTGCCTTATCATACCTTGTCTTATTCATTTTTTTTGTAGTTTCCTTGTACAAATTGCAATGCATGAAACCACCAATACACAGAATTTTGAACAGAAATGTTGTATTTGTTTATAAGTGTATGATGTAGAATATAAAAGTGTTAATTGTTGTAATATTTGTTGGTACAAGGAGGTCACAGTGGCTTATCTCTTCATATTTGTATAAAGCTTATGCTATATTGAAATCTTAAATTTCTGAAAAAAGTTACGTAAAAAGTTATCTTATATGATGTAAAAATTGAGCATTCAAATGATAAACTTGTGCAATGGACCTTGTAACAAGTACCTCTTATATCAAAAAATATATTTCCCAAGCTTAAACCTGCTTTCGTTTACATACTATAATGCATCATTCCTCAATCCAGGGACTTAATAGGCAGTGAGCATGCGCAAAATATACTAAGTTATTGTCAGAACTCCAATATCTTATCATCTTCATTGCTTTACACCTTTCTAGCTTAATTTGAAACTTTTCCAACTTCTTCTGGTATTTTATTAGTTTTTCTTATTGAGTGTGCTGCCATCTAATGCATTTCTGTCTTTGAATCAAGATACATGTATTTGCAAAAGAAAAATTATGTATAAAAATGGTAGGTCATCTAGATCCATCTTGCAAGTATATTATTTAAAACACCCCTTTCCACTTTTGAAAATATACATATTTAGACATCTTATTCTCTTAGAAGATAATGACTGCTTTACCCCAGCTGAATTATATTTTAATACATGTATAAATTTCACTAAACAGTTTCCATGTATTTGTACACAAACGAGCATCTTTAAGATTGATACAAGCTTGTTGATACAGTTAAGTGCTTTGTAACTAGTTACTGTTCCCAGATATATTTTAGTTGGAACTATATGAACATTCATATCATACATATAAGAAAAAAAATTGATGCAGTTGTGACACAATTTACTTTAATGAATTGTACACTAACACATCAGATTACAAACTACCTAATGCTTGGCTTATTGAAGTAACTGACAACAACGGCAAGCATACCTCTTAACAAAAATTATATTTTCCAGAAAAATTACACCTTCCCTCCACAAAATAAAACCAAAAAAATTACATTCAACAGCCGAGATGGATATTTGTCCTCCAGCATCATAGTGATGGTATTGATCATATTGTAAATTGTGTTTTTCATGTGTAAATAAAATGTTTCCAAATAGATTTATGTTATATTTCCGAAATATTATTAAACTGATTTATTACAGCCCCTATACAAACCAAATGCCTTTTAAATGCTCTCATTGAAACCTTCAAGTCTTGTTCAATTTACCTACTATACTCTATACGTGTCAGAGTTTGCTGGAATGGATAAATACATTGTGAAAGAAAACTGTCTATCATATTCTTGTAAAATTGTATTAATTTTGTAGATTGAAAAAAGTGCAAGTGACTTGCAATAATACTTTTTAGCAGTTGTGATGTGTTTTTAGCTGCGCCAAGTTTTTAATTTTCTACGGGAATTTTAAATTATAAAATTAGCGATTTGTTTGACGGAAGTGGCTAATTGCACGCGCTAGCGCGAGACCGGGAGTATACATTGTCAACTCTGTGTAATAATTAGGTAATTTATCTAAGTTTAATTAACCTGCAAAAATGCTTAGTGGAGGGCCTGAATGGAATTTTAAAAGTAATTCTTCTGATATGTATCGCAAAAGGGGGTCCGAATTTTAGCACAATTTTTCAAATAACTTTATCTAGGAAAAACTTCAGTACTCCCGCCAAAAACAAAGATGTCAATCCTCAACGTTAAATCCCCGTAGAGAAATTCAGGGACATATAATAGTATGTAAAACACTTTTGCATAGTGTAAAGCTTGAACCGTTTACCGTGGGATAATTCTTTCTTTTGATTTAAAAAAAATCCAAAGGCGGAAACGCACATATAATTTAATAAAGCCCGAAATTCGCACTCCAGAAAAGCTTGACATAGAGTATAATCCTAAGTGACAAGAAAAATTCGAAACAAACTAAAAATTAAAACGAAAACTATACACAAAAGCCTGGACTCCTCGAACCCCTAAACAAAATAGCAGTGGGATCATGTGCTTCGGAAAGTAAGCATCCCCTGTCTCGCGTGCGACACAAGTCTTGGAATAATGTAACCATTGGAGTCAATCCGAGAAGAGGTCAACTTATTGAATAACCAGTAACAGGTTCGTCACTAGTTGAGAGATACACATATATATCAACCAATTCATGATGGCATCTATAAAATCTAAGGAGGGACGATTTCAACCCTCAATGTACATATCATACCTTCAAAATTGTACTGTTCTTTTATCCGTTCTTCGTCGTCGATAGTCCTAAAATTGTCCAATATTTCCTGTGAATTAGGATTTTTGTCCATTGCATCTAAAAGAGTTGTAATTGGTGATATATTGAACTTTTTCCTGTCATTGGCGGCAACAACTTCGTTTTCCTCCTGTAATTTCTCGTACAGCTGTTTTTCTTTATACTGTCGGAAAAAGTCATTTATGTCCGCATGGTGTCTGTCCATTCTGAAAGTAACACATACATTTTTTCCCCTAATTAATTCTTTTCATCTTCTTAAAAAATTATGCAGAATTTGTCATATCCGATTTATATGAGCAATTTTCTAACAGTTTTAATCGAAATAAGTTGATTGATATTTCAAAAGGAAGACGATACATCAGTGGCAAAAAATCAGAAAACAGACAAGACTATGGCCAAATAAATAGACATAAGAGACAAATAACAGAATTTGAACATGAATTAAATATTTTAAATTCAAGATGGATCAAAACCCAATAAGGAGAGCTAGCTTAGGTAGCCATAAATGGTAAACGTCTCCTATTTCTTGTTCGAATGTTACATTGTTGTATATGTTTAACACTAAAACTCAGGCTCCTTTCGTCCTTTCAATTTCGATTAACACCTTTTAGCTTGATAAAAAGTTTTTCATTCTTCAAATGTATTCAAAAGCTCTGATTACAATAAAATCTCATACCTTAAAATGGACACCAAGATCTGTATCATCTCATGTCGTTCTTCGTGCCACATCGTTGCGCATGCGTATATCATTATCTTTTGATTCTTGTTCTGGTGATTGAACACAAGATGTTTTTATGTTTACAAAAGAAATAAATCCAGATCTATCCTTTGCCCCAATTTCCGAACCGATTGCCTTAGTAGGATCTAACATTTCATTAACAAATTTTCTTCTCTATTCCTAAACACTTAAAATGTGTCTGATTTTCATTTTTATGCGCGTTTTGTTGAAAAGTTAACTTAGCAAAACATGTGTCTAACGATCATTATATCTTTATTTTTTTCTCAATCACTTTCTAACCTTCTCTTACTTAAAATAAAGCGACCAGTATCATTTTTCGATTTTTATATTCTAGAATTACTACACGTAATTTTTACACTAAAAATATGGAATTAAGGGTCCATGCCTCAAGTCACATCAAAACCTAATGTAATGTTTCTACGATTTATAGTGAACTAAGAGCATACATATTTGGCCCTTACCTTTTGAGTTATATAGTCTTTGGCATCACAGACGGACCCTTTCGCCTGCAAGTGAAAATGAAATAGTTTTAGAGTAAAGTATTTCCTCTTCCGTTAGATTATATTATTTGTGTGATTTGTATAAATGAAAGTCCTTTACGGTGACAAATTTTCTGCTACTCTGGAAAAATTTTATCGGTAACTATTTCGGATAGTGGTGGAAATTATTTATCTCTTTCAAGAATAAATATATACTTACACTACCACAGGTAGGTATCGGTTTTCGTTCGTGTTTTCTCCTATTCATTATCATTGATAACTCTGGGAATGCACCATTGTAGTATGGCCAAAGGAACAAGCTACAATTTCAAGAAACAATGTTGTTATTAACACATACAAATTTTCGTTGAAGTTTTACTTTGAATAAGGCCTTGTCTTTTTTTATATTTGTTTTGCGTCAACTAAACATTTGAAAACCTACCAGCCAACAAGCAGAAAAAACACACACAATATAAAAACACAGATATATTATTTTATATATCGCACTCCCAGAGTCAATGTCAATTCTTAAAGTAAGTTCTAGATGGAAAAGAATATTTAAGTGATATATCTGTGTGTAGTTAATCAAAATTCTATCAAAACACCACATATTTTTTTGCAAAAAAGACCTCAAAACCTACCAACAAGCTGACGCAAAACAAAGAAAACACAACTTTGGCCTAACGGTTTCTTTCTTCAAAGCAAACGGAGAAAATTTTAGACCAGAAATGTCAAAACGCATAAATTGTTTCAATATGGAACCGAACAGTTGCGTTAAAGTGCAATCCATTAGTTGAGACATAAGAAATAGAGCAAGGAATAATTTTATTTGGACTGGTAATTAGTAAATCACTCTTTGTCCATTGGAGCTCAGATGCCGTTGCTGTTTTTCTATCCCACTCCTCACTTTTGGTTATAGATCTACTGATAATTTTATTTTTAAAGGAAGCACGAGAAAGTGAAAACCCTATATCTCTATCTCAAAGTTTGTTGGAACGGGTAAAAATGATATGAAAAAAAAATGTCTACCGTATTCTTATAAAACAGTGTTTATTTAGTAGATGGAAAATGGTGCCAGCAAGTTGCAATAATACCTCTTGATCATCACGATGTCTTTTAAGCTGCGTGTTTAATTCTCTACGGAGATTTTTAACATGGTTTAAATTATCAGCAAAAAAGCTTTAAGCCGCATCTAAATAGAATTTTAAAATTATTTCATCTTATTCTAATCGGGAGAGAAGGTCCGAGTAAAAGGAATGTGCGCAATGTTTTGTTTTTAATTACTTTAGCGCTTCCGTCACAAACGTTTAATTTGAAATTCAGGGCAGATAATAGTATGTAAAAAAATTTTGCACAGTGTAAAACATGAACCGGTAATCATGGGATAATTCTTAAATAAATAAAAAGACGGAAAAGTACATTTAATATAACTAAGCCCGAAAATTGCACTCCACATAAATTGCACATAGTATAAGTTGAAAAATATATCGACTTAAATAGGTTTAAAAATTAAAGATCAGGTTAGTGACGATGCACAAGGCAGTTGGTATTGTCAGATCAACCAGCTGGTTGTGTTCTATCTCAACCCTAACCATTCGTTATTTTGATAATAATTTAGCTGGTTCCAGCTCTGGATATGCATGCAATCAACGATCAATTAAATAAATCATGAGGTAGTACCAACCCTAGAATATGCACAGTTGCAAAGTTTATAAAATCTGAAATGCACTGGGCTCATGACATGGTCAGGAAATCAAGCTCATGGACATTGCGATAAACGTATGATACATGTTCGTGCATAACTGTTCCTGGAGTCACACTTGAAATCAACAAATATAATGAGTAATACTGTATTTGTAAGCAAATCGAAAATTTAGTCTACTGCAAAGAAAATCTAGGGTATTATTCCAAAAATGCATTGAGAGATAACGACTACAGGAACCTCTATAGGATGAAGATCACGTTTTTTTTTCAGGAGTAGCATCAGCTTCTTCGGAAGGGAACATTAACTATCTACAGTAAACACTCACATGTGTATTGTAAAACATAATTCCAGATATGATGGAAAGTTTTTACTAATATCATAAATCACGAGCGAATCATTATCATAACAAACAGAGCAACATATGTGATAAATATAAGGATAAAATTAGTTTTATTTAAAGTTAAACTATTACAGGTGCCTAATTGCTTACCTTTCGGTTTTAGCTTGTTTCACACCATTTGTAGATATAACGTGTCTATATAGACATATGAAGGACATAACGCCTAAAATGAATGCCACTATCATTTGCCACCATGCTGATCCAAACTCATCATACGAATCAATGCTCCAATTAGAGAAAAACAAATCACACGAATCATAATGTAGCATTTCTGGTGATTTCATCAACGATACTAATATCGTTAGAGTCAAAGTAGGAACGACAACCCCACTTGGTATAGCAAAACAGAATATTTGGCAGCAAATTACACAAGCACTCTTAGCTGCCTTGTAGAAACACAAACTACTCACAATGTTTATGACAGCAATAACGAATGGAATATGATTGGAACAAGTAGTATCATTTCCGAATATTATCTCCGAGACCGGTCTGTTTAGATTAGCAATGCCACTGCCAAACAAAGCATTAATCCCTGTTGAAGAATCAGTGCTCATAGTTGCAGTTATAACCACCATTGCTATAAAGCAGGTAATTATCTTCAGCAGATTTGACAAAAGAGTTAGTTTATGTCTGTTCCCCTCGATGAAGTTCTGAATATAAATTGCACAGTTTCCCGAAAAAATAAAGACAAAATTTTCATGATATTTGCTTAATGACAGACAAACGCATAATGCAAAAACAAGAGAAATTGAAGAATCGCTTATATAATGCACTATTAACGAAAATCCTATAATTCGCAAAACAAAACTAGTTGCAGATAGTGTTAAATGTTTGGCATTTTTTAATTTCTGTCTCAATTTTTTGTCTTTGGTCTCATTATTCGTATTTGCTGTGGCACTGTCGTTTTCTTTTACATTTTCTACGCTTTCTTGTCCTGATATATTTGAAAAACGTATTTTGTCAGTTGTGTTTTTTGAGGATTTACAATATACACTAATTTCTCCAACAAGGTCGAGAAATATTAATAGAAATCCTGCGTACATGTAAAGTACTGATGCCGTTCCAGGATCAAAAGTCGGCAATACCACAAATACAGCCATACAGACTCCTACCGTATCAAGAATTTCACCCAAACACACCTGCAAAAATTGTCAAAAATATTTTATAAATCATCATTATGTTAGATGTTGATAAGTATACAGCAAGAATGGTCAGAAGAACAAAACATGACAATGAATTGCATCAAAAAAACAACTCACAAACACAAACAGAGAAAACATTCAAAATCACGTACGGAAGAACAACGCATGGTTCATAAAAAAATCATATTCGTTTAGTCTATACACTGAATGTGAATCAACATAGAAAAAATTAAATATCTGCTTTAAAGCAACATTATCCTAAAGTTAATAATAAAAAATGATAAAAATTTTTATGGTCAATATGTAATTTACATTTAATTAGAATTAAATGCTTTACATCAACAAAAGGAATTCGAAGATACCAAAGGGGTCGACAAAAATCGTTAAGTCAAAAGATAGACAAGACCACGGCCAACAAAATAAAAGGGGAAAACTATCGATATGAAACTCGCAGAGGCCTTTCAAACATTTTACGCAATGTAAAATCAGATAGAAGTAGCATATCATGAATAGAGAGAAAAATTTACATATTGTATAAGACAATGCAGGCTTTCGTATTTCTAAACTCAGATACGAATATAACAAAAACTAATATGGAAAAATTTTCAGATATTGAAGCATTTTATACCATACAAGGCAAGGGGATTTAAGTTATCTTTTGATCACGATATCAAGATGCAAGTCAGTAGATTATTCTCTCTTACTTTGCCGGTGTCTATGAAATTGAACATTTTGACCTCATAAATGGCTTGAGAATGCATTTCGTGTTACAAATGGTATTGAAATCATCAGATAAGATTATACTCAAACTACAAACTGAACGAAAATATTTCTTGAAAGCTTTTGAAATACATAGTTAACATATTATTTTATGTTAAGTTTTAATTTTTTTCACAACCGGCAAGATAGTCTCCCCTAATTTTTGATATCGAGTTTTTCAAATATATTCTTAGATATAAGAGACATAAAATTTTGTAAATTTTAAGTCATACTTTCAAAGAAAAAGCGTAGTAAAATGTGAAGGATAATTAGAAGAGACACAAAATATCTTGACATACGTACAAAGAAGACAATTAGAAATTTGCGCCATTGTATGTTTGCACAGATCAATTTTTTGTCGTTCTGTTTCTTTACTGTCTCTCCCTCTTTACGAACTGTTTGAGTTGCCTTTATGTTTTCAGACTGTGATTTGACATTGCTTTCATCTGGCGTCTTCTCCACATTTGATGCGACGCTACAAAACAACCTTCGCAGTGAAGAAAATACGCAGAAAACGTATGGTGTTACAATTGATAAAAACAGTCCCCACATCCATTCTTCGTCAACGAAATTGGTTTGTTCGTAACAGTTGGTAGCACAGACATCTCCATGAAATGTGAGTAAGTTTCCCATGAGTGGTAATTTAGAAGTCATGTTCCTTGAGGGTGGTTGTAAATGCCAAACCATAATATGAAATGTAACTCTGGATATAACACCAGCTCCAACAACTACCATAAACAGGAAGATAGCAAATGGTAGTTTTAGAAAGCCTTCAAGTTTCTCACAGACTGGCATGTCCCACTGAACTTCGGCACCCTCGTTGAATTTATCCCATTTTTCCTCCCTTAAATGACAAAAATATCAATATTTTTGAATATGATCTTACGATTTATAGATAATTGCTCATATCAATTCGTAATGCAACAAAAACAGGAGTGCTTCTCTCCGGGAACTCTGATATAAATTGCAAGAACTTCGGTCAATAAAACGACAAATAACAAAAATTTTATTATTACCACATTATAAATAGACTGTTGGATTTACTTACAAAATCTTTAAAATATTTAGATATTTAGATATCACTGAAATGACTATTTCGAAAAGTATGAAGATCTCGGTAATATTAACATAAACTTGTATAAAGTTATGAGCTACTAAAATGGGTAAAAATCATAGCATACATCATTATATGCTAAGACAACTATTGTTTTTGTTGCTGCATGCTATATCTGAGAAATGATTTTGCTACATAAATTATGGACATAATTCTGACGTTAATCCAGAAAACCAATACTAAAAACGGCTTGTTCGACTGAATTTTCGGCAATGTTTTCTTTTGTTGTGCGACTTTCAACACATTGTAACTTACAAAAGTACTTACCAATCTTTCAAGGCAATTTTTTCACCCTGAAAACAAAAAACCTTCTTGAATCATCATATAAAACTTGTAAAAGGAATTCGAAGATATCAATTGATTGATTGATTGATTGTTGTTTAACGTCCAGTGGAAAATATTTCATGCATATTCAGGACGGAAACAAGTTAGCAAACAATAAATCAATATGTAGACTGTAACAAAGGGACCG
>JARWCS010357436.1:0-10778 GCA_034783895.1 Geukensia demissa
CTTACGTATAGATTCGAGGTCAGCAGTATTGGCCAGCAGCCCGTAAGGGTCAATATTGCTGACCTCGGATCTATACCAGGGCCAATACAGAAACAGCCAGCTATTAAAACTATAGTATTGGACCGTCTGCTGAAAGCTTAGAGAATCTGAAAATAATTCAAAGACATTAAATGGGCAGATCAGATGAGGCAAGACAATGGCTTACAAAATGGAACGAAAAACAAACCTATTTGATTTGAAGGTCAGTGGTATATTTGCGGTCAACCAGATGCGCGTCTTTAGGCCTAACATAGGAGTAAATATTATATCATTAGATCATATAAGTAGCAGCATATTCGCAGAAAACTATTGTTTAAACGCAACAATTTGTTGATAGAATTTATCTCTTAGAGATCATGTTAATTTAGATCAAATATTTCAAAGTGCTAATAGGTTCCTTAAACACTAAACAAGAGACCGGAGAGAATTAGAAATCGTTAATCATTTACATCGGGGGTTTCTTTCAATTGGTTTGGATTGATTTGTTATCTTAAAAACGTAAAGGAAAATGTTTATTTTGTACGAGAAGTGTCACGTAATAACTTCGGTGAAAAGGGGAAACAACAAGTTTTACGTGATTACTTTCATTCATTTTTCGATGAATGTTTGGTGAATAATTGATAAATCCTGGGATACTGAAGGTCACCGCCTGCAATTGATTCCTGGAAAAATGATAGATATGAAGTAAAAGACCGAAATTTAACATGCAGAACACGCGGACTTAAAGGGTGGAACATCAAAATCCGCATTCTGTGGCCTTATAAAGGGATTTAAAACCAGGATTGGTGAAGTATCATATTTTTGTGGAACAAAATTTTACTTTTAAAAATAAGAATTTGCAAATAATCTGTAATATAAATATTGTATGTAAACTGTCCGGAATGACATCGGTTTACAAAATTTTGTATTCACAAAAGCTCAGCATATTCGGCATCCGTAAACTTTGCTAAATATTTCCGTCAAATAAGCAAATATATTACGGATGGTCTAGACTACCGGTAAACGTCCGCAGGTGACGAAATTAATTTCAATTTGTTTCCTTAGAAAATAAGTTTCATATACCTTTTTCCCCTTGCAACATACAACTGGATGTTTTCTATGGAAATGTCCATATTCAAATCGTTGCAATGTCTATGAAAAAAATATATAAATAGTTTCTTAAGGAAACATTGGTTTATACAGAAACATTTGATTATGTTTCTATAAAAACCAATGTTTTCTCGGGAAACATAATATATCAATTGTTTCCCCGAAAACTATTTATAAATGACTGTAGTATATTGTTCGCACTATCCTCAGAAAACCTCGCGTTATATGTTTCTATTGTAACCTCGGTATACATAATAAATCAAGTGTTTCCTCTAGAAACCAATTTTCAATGGTTACAAAATATTTTTTATTTCAAACTTTATGAATATGAATGTTTCCTGGTTATATGATTTTTTCTAGGGAATCAAATAAACTTTAGTCACCTGATAAACATCCCGGAAACGGGCACCTGCAGTTTGTTTCAGTCATGATAGATAACAGTGACGGAGAAATGACATAAAAATAGTTGGTTGTTTGCTGTTTTTGCGTTTAGTTGAAAAATAAATGCCTTTAATTTCTTTTAAGATGTTGCTGTAATTATTGATTATGACACATTCCCACTCATAATTGTGTATCATTTTGCCATTTTTGCAGAAGTGGTTTTCTTGCAGATACAGTACGACCCCTTCATGGGGAAGAAACATTTGAAAGGTAATCTAAAAGTGAGTAAAATCTTCACAGAATTTATATTATTCCATCCACAACCATCCCAGAATAGTTCTGAGTCTTATGTGCTTTGTATAATAGGCGGATAAGCGAAGATTTACGCAACTTAAGAACTTGTTTCTAAGATTTACGACAAACGGGATGACTTCAACTTTCCTATTATACTTGCCATATATATGTGGCAATATTCCTGCTTACCCTGTCTACGGGGTTTATGTTTCACAGTTGATTCGATACTCTCCTGCCTGTTGCAAGTATCTGTTTGAAGTCGTCCCTCCTAAACTTTATGGTCACCATCACGAATTGGTTGGTCCATATGGTATAGAGTTTAAGTATTCAACGACGGGTGTTGCGCGCAAGACAGCTGGTCCGACTCCTTGTTTATATAAGAGTTCATGCGATTCCTTCCGGATTTGACACAAATTGAGACTCCCGATTTTGACATCTTGTCTCTTTGGACTATGCACTTTGATCTCTCACATGGGTATTCTACACTCCACTTATTATTTTAAACTTTGCATACTGACCAATCCTCCCCATTAAAAGGTCCCTGTCATTTTTATCGCTTTATTCCCTTTATCTATGAGATTCCAACTGAGTTATATAATTTGTTTTTCAAAACGTGGTTGATCTCAAACCTAACGACACAAAAATGGTGATGATTTGATACGATATTCTCCAGCTTCCAAACGATGGACACCACACACAAAAAACTTTCTTGCAGAACTCGCTTTTATTACCTTAATTCTTAATAGGGTTTGTGTCAAATTTTGAAGAGACAATGACAGGACAGAGGTATATCATATATATTGGCACAGTTTAGTGCGTTTTTTTTTTAGTAGGACCAAATATTGCTGGAAGTGACTTAGACCATGAGGTCAAATGAGGTCATAGAATGATTTTTCGGTACCTGGCATTGACCACAGACGTAAACAGATTATGTTTGTTTTGGGTGATCTAGAGCTCCTCGTCTCAAAGCGTGAGATTCCATAATTTTTAACCCTTGTGACGGCCTCTTTATTAAAGAATTTCCTTTGTTTCTTCATAGATGTAGTGTGAGCTCTAGGACTTTTATCCCATATCCTCCTTTAAATAATATATAAGTCAATAAGGTCACAATATAGATCAACACAGATTTATTGACTTCCTTACATTTTAAACAGTTCAAGGATACCAAAAGGATAGACAGAAACCGTTCAATACCACGGCCAACACAACTATTAAAAAGAAGACAAACAAAAGAAAAACTCTATGCACTATACTGAAAACTACTGCGCGAGTAAAACGAACGAGATTGAGAGGTACTCTAGAGGAAACAGCAGCTCTGTTTCATCAGTGCCACCCTTCGTGTTTCTTATTACAGAAAAGACTAAGTGATAATTCATTGGCCATGATGAAGTTTTTCAACACTTGATTTTTTACTGGTAATAATTATAAAACCATCATTTACAAATTGTAGCTAAGAAAACTGTCAAGTGTATACATTTTCAAAATCGAGTTTTCAGAAAGAAAGAATAATTCCGAAAAAATTAAAATGATATCTTAATTAACAAAATGAAGTAATTAATGTATTTATATAGATTGCTTTCTTTGACGTTCCATATAATTGTGCACTTCTGAAGTGCAATGTAACAAGCCTTTGAAAAAAGAAATATACAATTGGTCACAAGTTAAGGGTCATCTGATTGTTTACCTCACAACTCAGTAATAAAACTGTTTATTTTAACTTTTTAAAACAAATTATAAAAGTTCACTCCAAAAATAATTATTTGATAAAAATTTGAGAAAAAATGACGAAAAAGGAAAGTCCCTAATTATTCAATTGTGTAAACAGTCACAGTCTTTTCCTTAAAAATGAAGGTTGTTTAGTTTTTCAAAATATTGAGATAATTCAATTCCTTTTCAGAATACATCTAATGCAGATTGTACTGAAATGATTTAATTTGGGGTATTTGATAAACCCGGTCTTCCTTGTCAATAATATTTTTGGAATAATCATTTTTCACAATTCTTTACTTTACATTTTGGATGCTATAAGAAAATTTATCGCTGCAAAGGCTCAAGCGTATATACAAAAATGGAAAAGTTATTTTTCTATAAATCATTCATGTATCATAAATCCCTGAAGTTATTAGTATTCGGTAGGAATAAAATGAAAACTTTGATAAAATCAACAAATAGGTGGCCCTTAACTCTTGTCTAAGTGTATATTATTTTGTTGTCGGAAAAAATATTTAAATTTTACAAGGTAAAAATATTTATGATAATATTTTCGCTCTATTTAACGTTGAATTAAATCAATTTATAGGTCATTGGTCATGATGTTCTCTTTCAACCTTTGATTTTATATTGGTTGTAATTATAAAAACAATATAAAAAATTGTAGCCAAAAACTGTTCACTCTTTCACCATACATCTAATGTTTTGAATAATTTGAAATATATTTTGCTAAGAGGGGCGTTTTCCGTTTATCGTATATACTGACATTTGTAAAATATGCTCTTGTATTTCGTTTTAAAATTGAGAAAGGTTACTTGTTTCACATTGTATATTTATCTGGCTGATTCTTGTTATAATTATTCACTTAATTTTAACTTTTTTATATTTAGCATATATAACATGCATTTAAAGGCAAGCTGATATAAGGACCCTATCAAAAACAACGCCACCTACTTTTCTTATCCGAGGTTCCTGATTGAAGATATCAAATTTTATTTTGGGACCTTTAACAGCTTGCTTCAGGTGTGAATGTTTGTCCATAATTGAAGGCTGCAGATATTTGTAATTTATACGTTTTGATGTCTAAATTGTGTTTAATTCATATTACATCTGTATTTTCTGTATTAGATATGTTAATGCTTAATCAGTTTTGTACTTCTTATTAAATAATGATAAAGTTGTGTCATTCGTCCAGATAAGCAATACCAGTGTTATCTAGTTTAGAAATTTTACCGTACCGTATGGCCAGTTTTGTGAAAAAGGTGTTTTCGAAATACTTATTAGTAACTAATACCGTAACATGTGGCTGTCTGTTAGGTGCTGGGGATCTCATCACACAGAATATAGAACAGAGATTTATGCACAGGACAAAGAAAGAAAGTAATGGTGTTAAAATTGACTGGAAGAGAACAGGTAAATAGATCCGGAATGGAGGATGAAGTCGCTTTCAGAACACTTATATAAAAATAAGAGATGTTGCATGATTATTTCATATTTATAGTTATTAATCTATTTGAATTAAAATGTACATTTCCCTCCAAAGTGATCGACTACTAAATTAGAAATACATTACAAACTGTTGGGTTCAAGTCCACGTGTTGTAAATGAATTGAAGCCCAAATTCCCTGATGGCTCTGTCTTACTGGACAAACAATTTGTTTGTCATTCAAGGTACTGAAGCAATGTTGTAATTTTCCTAGCCAATTCTCTCAAATCATACAGGAAAAATCAGTAATGGCAAACCAGTTAAGAGTTTACATGTGAGAAATATCTATTTTTTGTATAGAGGGTAGGAAAATCTAATGTTTTGATGCTTTGATAAAAAATTAAGTTTTTGCTGAAAAGCTGAAAATGTCTATTTTGAGTTTAAGTTTGAAGTTGTTTAATATTTTAAGTATTTACAATTTTTGTACGCTAATTAATTGTATTACGCTAATTAATTGTATTTTGTATTTTGCTACTTTGGTATCCATTCAAGGGCAAAATCGTTGGTAAAATTTCATAAGAAGACACATTCAGTAACCCTCCACCTTGGAAAGCATTTTCCATGTATAAATAAAACTCGTATACCTGACTTACGTCTGCCCCCTTGGTACCATTCCTGAATTCTTTTTTCATTTGTTTATTTCAACTGAAGGAGATAACACTATACCACACTGATTAAGTTATTTGTTTTCTTACTGTTATCCCCCTCAGTTCTCACAAAAACGCATTGATACGAATGTAGTATATACCAGTAGATTGCTTTCAACATTGCTCACTTTTAAAAACTTAGGAATTATATATGTCGTTCTTATGAAGATAAATCTGTAATATTTTCAGGACGGATGTTCACTATGGGTTTTGCATTGGGACCATTGACACATTTATGGTACAGCGTTATAATAGATAGATTAATCAAAGGAACAGGTACAAAAATTGTCTTCAAGAAAATCCTAGCTGATCAATTCATCTCAGGTCCTGTGTTTATTCCTTCGTTTTTCTTCGGTAAGTATTATAGTACTTTACCTTTTCTGTCTACTATTAGAAATACAGGCACGTTTGACAAAAGAACTGATCCAATAAAAACAGTAAATGCAGTATCTATGGTACGCTTTGACAAAAACCTTTAAATAATTTAGTATAAAGCGATAAAAATGCAAGCATACGTAATGCTTTTTTAAATTTAAATCACTTGTTCGCTGTTTAACTGTAATGTACGAATGTTCATAATGTTTTAATTGGCGTTTGCCAACAAAGGGGGAATGAAAAATGCAAATCAACAAAAAAAAAATCTTTACTTTTCATGTTGCAATACAACAGTATATAGAAAGGCCTTCAGATGCGAATAGTTTAGCACATTCATTATCATTTGCGGATGATCCTTTTAACATTTTCTACTATGTAGGCATGGGATTGCTTGAAGGAAAAGGAATTGATGGTGCGGTAAATGAAGTTAAAGAAAATTTTATTCCAGTTTACATGGTACGTATTAACAAATATTTTAGGAACTTTCTACTTTACTTCTCAAATCAGTTGGTCAGTAACCCCTAACAACATGCTCAGTGTTTATTAAGTCAGTGTATATCCATCATGGAGACAGAAACTTCAAATCCTATTCTTCAAATGTCTTCAAAACTTTGACTTCTCCACCCCATTATACCACGATTCCATAATAAAATAAATAACGTCTTCAGAAATCAATACATCAGTGTTTTGTGAAACAAAACAAAAATCCAAGATATAAATATTTGGTTCTGGAATAGAAAGATGTCTTTTCCGTAAAAAAAGCACTGCCTGTTCTAGTAAATGCATTCAAGATGATATTCTTCTTAAATGCTGGATTGTCTTATAACATGTTTGAAGAATTTGGCGGGGGGAGCCGACCGTTGGCATTCCAATGGGCACAAGTTGTGTGTCCTAACTTGCTGACTTAAGCTTTTGCCTTCGTATGAATCAGAATTCATCCAAGGACGCCTGCGAAATAACAAAAAGAAAGTTGTCCGATCTCAATATTGATGATGTTTTGTCATTGAATTATCCAACATTTAGTGAGCGTCTCAACCAAATATATTCCAGAGATCTACAACTTAAAGAGACCACAAACTCCAAAAATCTGCTTCATATTAAGGTTTATTCCTCGAAATAGACCAAGAGGGTTAACTTGTTTCCAAGATTTACGACAAACGCGATATCATTTTAAACTTTCTATTTTAAATTTCCCTTTATGTTGCAATATTTCTGCTTCACCTGCCTCATGACTTTATGTGTCGCAGTTGTTATCAGTGTAACTCAACTAGTTGTGGACCTGTAACGGTCGTAATTCAACAATAAGTTGACCTTTTCTCGGATTGACGTTAGCACGTATTAGACTTTAATGATACTATGACGGGTACCGCGCACATCCTCCCAGAGCACCTGATCATAATACTGTTTTGTTAAGGAGTTCGTCGAGTCCAAACCTTCTTTTTGTTTCCGTTAGTTAATTTCGAGTTTGTCTTGTCTCTTTGGACTTTGCACTTTTGATCTCTTGCCTGTGTATTCTAAACTGGACTTTTCAGAGCATCATAGTGTCAATTAATTATAGGCTGTATTCTTAGCAACAATGATTTCTTGTTGAACTGAGATACAATTTGATTTCAAGGGGGTATGAAATTAACTGTAGATTTTGTCTTTTTTATCCTGCCTTTTCGGCTTTTTGCACACCTAGAGTTATATTTTCTGTATTTAACTGCACTAATTGGGATATTACCATCCTGTTATTTTCACAAACGAGCCTGTCTTACTTACCTAAATTTGCATTCTGTCTTATTATTTCAAATTCTTTCCATGTCCTCCAAAAATATCAAATGATTGCTACCTAGCATGTATATATAAACTCTTAATTTTGACCTTTATAATACATGGTCGGATTGTAAACATGGTAATATCAACAAAAGGTGTGTTTTAGTATATATTTGTTGGTGTTTACTAACCATTTCAGTACTTGAAGATACCTGGGGGTGGGGGCAGTGATAGTATACTGAATTGTAAACCGACAACAGGTAACGAAAGACAAACATAGCACACAAACCACACAGATATTAAAGAATAAAAAATCCTGTCTGAACTTAGCTCTTCTGTACCGATAAACGTTCACAACTTCGTTAGTAATACCCATCATGTAACTCGTGTTCAAATCTGGTAGTCATATTCGGTAACAATAGGTAAAATGTTCATTTTACAGGAAAATTGTTGTTTTGGCCGCCAGAAGGTATTTAAATTAACAACAGTTATGATTTTACTGGTAAACTGGTGGTATTTTGACTGCCAGCTAACTTAATCGTTTCTTATTGGTAAACTGAAGTTTTTGCCTGCCATCAGCTTATATAATACATCGAGAACTATTTGTTTGTTACAGGTAGACTGGTGTTTTTGGCCACCAGCTCAGTATATCAACTTCAGATTTTTACCAGTAGAATTTAGGGTTGTTTACGTTTCAACAATGACGTTGTGTTGGAACACGTTTTTATCTTATATGAAACATAGGGTAAGCTCATTAGATGTTTTTAAAACAGCCTGTGATGAAATTTATTGTTCATTAATAAGTAATAATTTAACCTCATATCGCATGTTATACATAGCCTTATTCTGGTTCTGTTCAACTTAATCAGTACTAATTTTGTATGCTCTCCATCTTCTTATTTCTATTATTTTACTCTGATCGTCACGGATCTACGTAGCGCTTCAAACAACAATGAATCTGGAAATTTTATCAATTCAATAAATGGTGTATGTGTGTTGCTTGTTGTATTTCATGTGTATTTAGAAATAATAGCGTGTTTTCAGAAACTCTGTTATAATAGTTTTCATCTTTATTTTCAGCATCAAGTTGACATTGAAATCCTGGATAATACTCAGTCATAGTACAAATATTCTTCAACGAAAACAAATTGTTGTGAATAAAAGATCACAATTTAAAAATATTTTCTTGAGGAATCGTGCTGCTGGTTAATATGCCAACATTTTTATCACTCAATGAGACATGTCAAATTGCAATTATAAATCAAAAGGGATAAAGAGAGAGTAATTGATAACGACAGTGTTATCGTTCCTCTTGAAATCTGCATATGGTGACCTGTTTGTAAGCACTCTACATCAGGAAATACTGAAATAAATTCTCGTCTATGTAACAGTACAATTGGAATAATGTCATACATAAAGACATACAGTTGTAGAGTGTTAACAGCCGGGACGTTTTCTGTCATCAGTTCCGAAAAACCAACCAATAGATAAACCACGAGAAGTCAAAAAGTGGTAACGACCTCAACAAATGAAAGAATGAACCTTCAAACTCAGATAAGAGATGCCTTAGTTTTATATTTCTTAAACTAATTTTAAACTAATAAAGCACCGAAGCGTTGAGTTTTAGTAATGATAGTTCGCAAGCAAGTGGCAAACAAAATATGTACATTTATATGTATAAGTACAGTCCATCTTAGAATCGCGCAAATTCAGCAAGAAGTGATTCCCTTAAAAAACCACAAATATTTAGTTTTAATATTTTTCATATTTTAAGATACAAACTCCGGAATAATCAATGCTTTTTGTCAAACTACCTGGTAATTGACATCTAATTTTAAGTTGAAATGACATTCTAAACAAGATATCAAATCTAAATGTTTGTATGATTTTTATGGGTGAATCACTTTTGACATGATTAGTCTAGCACTGACGTTATACTGACTTGTATACCATTCTTCTTCTGACCTTCACCTATGCAAATAGAAGTCAAAGCAACAAGTTACTATTTGGAAACCCAAATCTTTGAAGTACATTTCTGAAAACACTACAGTATCCATATATATTTTGTTACTAACAACTGCTATTCTAACAAAAAGTACTCTGAAGATGGCATTTGCGAAATGCTAGATTTCTTGATTGACAACATTTTTTGAAATGTTTGGCGGACGTTTGTTACATCAGACTGTCGGCATTCCGATGGGGACCAACTGTGCACCCCTTCTCGCAGATTTATTCCTTTATTCGTACGAATCTGACTTCAGACAGAGCCTTCTGCATAGAAGAGAGAAAAAAGTGCCACAATCTTTTGGTTTCACGTTCCGCTATATAGATGATATCCTTTCACTTAATAACTCTAAATTTTGTGACTATGTTGACCGCATCTATCACATTGAACTTGAAATCAAAGACACTACAGAAACAGAAAGGTCTGCTTCTTACCTAGATTTTCACCTAGAAATTGACAGTAAGGGCTGGTTAAAAACAAATCTTTACGACAAGAGAGATGACTTTTATTTTCCCATTGTAAACTTTCCGTTCATGTCCAGCAACATTCCAGCCCCACCTGCATACGGAGGGTATATTTCTCAGTTGATACGCTACTCCAGGGGTTGATATGCTACTCCAGGGGTCGTGCTTCCTATCGGGATTTTATTGATAGAGGGTTGAAGTTGACAAGAAAGTTACTGAACCAAGGGTTTCTCAGGGAATGATTAGAGTCATCACTCCGGAAATTTTCGGTCGCCATCATGATTTGATTGACCGGTACGAAATATCCATTTTACAAATGACAATGGATATCTTCCCACTGTCGTGATAACGAATCCATTCCTATACGGTTGTTACTTACATCGATTGTGACTACACAGGCAAATGTGCCACGCATGAATTTCATGCGTAAAATTTTTCGTATCATTTTTACACGAATTACATATGAATTTCATGTCAAAATTTTTTCATGTCATTTTGACACGAAAAATACACATGAAATCCATGCGACATTT
>JARWCS010357447.1:0-10776 GCA_034783895.1 Geukensia demissa
TTTTACTGGATGTGTAAAACTCTTGGACAAATGTTAGATAAATAAAATCATATTTATATCAATTTAAAGTTCGTTATCTTTACTTCAAATGAAGTGGCTATTAAAAAAAATTCATGCGACGTTTCTTTTGCGGTTCAGTATATATGATTATGTATCGAACCAAATGGCAGACACCATAGAAAGACGTGCCCCATAACCTTACTAGTGCTGGGCCGCCAAGATCATTTTAGGCCATGCATTTTAAAAATTTGACCACAAGCAGATTTAGAGATATGTTATTCTGTGCCATAGTGTCATTTTTAAAATCCGATATTTAAAAATCAATTATAACTTTCTTTGTCGTTTTTTTGACGTGAAAAAAAGAAAAAAAATATCCAGGATTTCTCACCGATAGTTTCATATTTAAGTCCTGGATAGTAACATTTAACCTAATGGTTTCAGGAAAATTTATGTTGGGATACAGAGTTTCATGGGCATTTCGGTTGTTGGCCCAACCCTCATTTTGAAAATGGACAGTCATGCCACATCTCTTATTACTATACATATTAAATATTGACATGAAATTAAAGTGAAATATATATAATTTTAATGCAAAGAAACAAATAAATGCATAAGACAGATGATAATTGGTGCAAATGCAATCAAAATTCCAATAACGATTTTTTACAAGGCGATGAATATAATTAATTTATTCTGCAATATCCCCGACCCCAAGACCACACAAACCTATCCGGTTGCATTTGTCTTTTAATCAGCAAAACATGTAACATGATATAATTACGCAATGAACTATGATAGGAGAGTATCAATTTTGTAAATATGCAGTTCTATTAAAAGTACTTTCTCTTTTAACCTAGGTCTAAGGACCGCATTTTTCAGTAGATTCTTGTTGTTGGTTGTTGTCGATGATTTATTCAGAGCTTCCTGTTTCTCGCATACCAAAAATAAAACTTCCTTTTAATTTGTGAAATGACAATATTTTAAAATATATAGTCAAATTCTAGGCAATTTTTATGAACTGTATATCGAATTGTATACCAGGTTTATATTGTAATAACGGTTCAAGTGATATTTTAATTTGTCAGAGAAAGAGGTGAACTCCACATGTAGATCTGTTGGTGAATGTAAAGACACACTGTTTTGTATTAGAGGCACCTGTCAGTGTGACAAATACGAATTTTGGAAATCGACAGAATGTACACCAAGTAAGTGGTTACTGTTGATGAATTGGTAACTCAGATTGTCTGGAAGGGTAATGTTTTTCGTGATTATAAACATATAAAAAGATAATAACACAAGACTTCAAAGTTACTTCTTGTGCAGTTGATTTTGAAATTATGTTTTATGTCATTTTGTCACACCACTGTTCCGGGGTAGGAGAAGGGTTGTGTACTCACAAGCATGTTTAATCCTGCCATATACTTAATGTGCCTACTCCAAGCAAAACACCTGTGATATAGTGGATTTTGTTGTTTTATGATTAAAAGGAATAAGAAAATACCGAAGGGGCAGACAGAAATCGTTAAGTCAGAAGACAGACAAGACTCTGGCCAACAAAATGAAACGAAAGACAAAAATATATAGAACACAGAGCACGACACTGAAAACTAAACTAGAGTAACACGAACCAGGTGTCACTGGTTTTACAATGATGACTTATTTGACCGATAATTGTCTCACTAATTTTGTTTTTGGGCCTTTTACAGCTGGCCCTAATGTGTAGACATAGTTCCAACTTTGAACTCCTAAGGTAAAGCTGTACAAGTTTGTGATTTACACGATTTTGGATGGCTATCTCATAGACAATCATACCACATCTATTTTGTTTCTTTATCAAACGTTTGTGTACCTGTTACCCAGTAAAATAAATAAATGTGTCAAAATAGTGACTCGAAAAGGCATGTCCTACAGGTGAAAATCATACTCTTTATGTTCAACTGTTAAAGGTAAAGTTCATTAGAAGTTAAAGGATTATATAAGTAGAGAAATGTTTTTTTCTGTATGCTAAAACAAGTGGTTGTAACCGTAGACAAAAACAATGATATATACTGATTTTAATGCGTCAGAACCCGATTTCTAGATTAAACTTCTAAAGGTACAGTGAAGGCCAAACTTTAATTTAGACATCAAAATTATAAAATTCAATAAAGTTTATCGAGATCGCAATATTTAGTTTCACCTTCGACACTGAAGGGAAACAATTTGTTCAATTATTTGATTGATTCTGTGTCGTTGTTCATATGTCAACTTTTTAACTGGAACACAAGCAGTTATTCCAGATCAAAAACACAAAAAATCACGAAATGTCGGTCCATTAACGTTGCCTGTTAATCTGATAATTCAGCGTTAAATTATTTATTAACATAATTATATCGCACACATTTATGTTGTGTACTACGATTATTTGTAAGTTTTGTAATATTTATGTAGGGCGAGGAAAAGATGAGTTTTGTTTATTTGGATCGGAATGCAGAGATAACTTTCGTTGTGTGAATTCAAGATGTATATGTGAACAAGCTTATTACTGGGATGGATTTAGATGTGCATCGAGTAAGTGAGATTTGACAGTATTTTATCCCTATATTAATTCTAGAACCGTTTTGCTTGAACCTTGCTTATATTTATCAATGTCCATTAAATTAAAAAAAGAAATCGAAGATACCATAAGGACTGAAAAAATCTGTTGTTCAGAAAAACACAGGACAGTGATCATCAAAGATAAACACAAGACAAAGTACGAAACTGATTACTTTCTGCCTCATTTTTTACTTTTAAAAAATAAAAAAACCAAAAATACTGTAGAGATTATTTTCCACCATGAATGCAGCCAAATAAACATCATTTTTGAATCACACTTCACAAGAGAATATAAATAAGAAAAATATATCTGATTGTATTGTTTTTTTAAGAAATGAAAAGGATACATTGAGTCATCTAACTGTAGTCCGGTGGAAAATATTACCAGCTTTTTGTAAAGTATAATATAAATTCAATCAAGTATGTTTGTCACTAATTTTTAAAACGTTTTCTTATTTTTCAAGGGAAAACACTACAAAGTCGATGTAGTGAATCACTTGAGTGTGCTGATACCCTTTACTGTAAAGATTCGTTTTGTATGTGTAATGCTTCAGATTTCTGGGATGAATCTAAATGTACACCAAGTAAGCTGTTAACATCTTGATGTTAACTTTAGCAATAATGATTGAACATACAAAAAAGATATATTGATATCAAATATTTTATATGTTCCACATACAACAATATTCATGAGTCACGCGAGCTAATATCTACTAAATGGAATTCACCCACCGATCACTCCCACTTGGTGTCACCACTGCACTATCAGGTATTTTTGTATTGTGACGTCCGATTTTTAGGGAAAACGTATCGTTTGACGCATGTTTGTTGATTGTACAGAGTGCGCGAATTTTCCCTTACTCGCGACGTCACAAAGCAAAAACCTCTTTGTACAGCAGCGACATCAAGTGGAGGGTGAATTGCATTATGTTGTGTTCACCAATGTGATAAGATATCCAAAAACATCAACCGTTGGTTGAGTGGACTTTCTCGTCTAGCTTGTATTCAGTATGAATGCTAATGTAATGTTAAAAACTCTTAAAACTCTTACTTGAGAACGTTTGTAACGTTTATTCTTGAAAACTCATCATATTTAAAGCATGCTGTATGTCTCACGTACCCGAGACAACGAAAGCGTGGAATTATAAACAGCTTAAGAATGTATTTCATGTCACAAAAGTTTTTGTAAGCAACTTTCGATTTGTTATCTTTGTTTGAATATATTTGAGACACTACTATGATTTCAAGAATCTTCTTATGAAGGGACGTCATGTTTACGTTCAAGACATGGCTTTAATATGTGGAAAACTAGAATAATTGATGCTGAAGATATCCAAAAACATTTACTGCTCATAGAGCTGAAAGGTAGGTTATGGTTCAAAAACCGTCACTCAATCAAAGAGCAGGATGGGTTCATTAACACACTTTACTTTCACTAAAATTGTATTACCAAATTTCGGCTTTTTTAGCGGTTTGTAGTTTGACATTAGCTGGTGATCACATAATAATTTGTTAAATTTTATCAAAGGACTAATATTGTGCCCTAAAATATACACGGACCTCACTTTCAAAAGGAAAGATTCGTGAAAACCAATGGTTGATCCTGCATGCCGTTTTAATCCGGAAAGGAAAAATACACTGTGCCGTTTAAACGTGACTTTATCAATGGTTCAATGCAAATCAACTCTTTTAATTTTGGTCATATAGAATTTCATAAGATCTTGAAAACAGTAACTGAAATTCATAATTATATTTGGAAATATGCAACAAGTATAAACTTGTTTACCATCAAACGGGATACTTCCAACTCTTTTCAATAATATAAAATTCCTGCATGCTGCTTCACCTATCAATATTGTTTATGTGTTGCAGTTGATCCGCTATATTTGGTAATGTTCCTCATGCATCGGGGCTTTTAATATAGTTTGTTGACATTTTACATCCATTGCTTGTGGACTGGAATAAATGAAGGGTTTATTCCTTATGTTTAACATGATAGAAATCCTTCCGCTTGATTGGCTTTTTTTTGGCTTGTTTGGTAAAGAGTCCATTTTTAAATAGGCTTTCATGTGTTAAAGTGCTTATGCTGCTGATACGAGATGACTCAAAGCGCTTTAACAGCATAAAGAAATTGATAATGTTGAGACAATCATTGTTAACTAATTATATTGTATCCAGTTAATGTTGAAATCCTCGTCAGTAAATTTGTTGATTTCTATGTTTGTCGTGACTTTTTAACCTGACCCTTGAACAAAAATGAACTGAGTTAACCATGACTACGATCAGTGAAAAGGAATTACCAACAGGTTGCCAACTTACTGTTCCGGAATAACTGACCTCTTCCATATTTTAATTTGTGAACGATCTTTTGAAGTCCGATCCTGTGTTTATTTTTTTCATGTTTTGCCTTCATATTTGTATTAAGTTTGCCTTTTGTGGACCATACAACATGGTTATTCTACTTTACAAACTTATCGATGTAAGTAACTGCACAATTTAAATAATGTATGATATCAAAAATCGTAAGGCCAAGAGACTGACAGCACTCTAACCAAAAGAAGATAGACAAAAGACAATAGCACACTCAACAATAAACAGAGAACTAAAGCTTGAACATCTTAAACTCAATAGATATAAAAACTTCTGAATGGTTACCAGCTCCTCCGTCACTGGTACCCATTAATGGTTTCCTTATTTACTAATGTTGTATACATGTAAATGAAAATACTTTTGTGAAAAAACTCTCGTTTCGATTAGCTAAATCAAAAGAACACACACATGTTTACAAACAAAGGTACATAAGGAGTGATTTGGGGTTACTTGCTTATAAATATTAATAAACTAAAAATATTAAATATACATTATCTAGGATTTGCTGAGAGCGAACAATGTTCTGCTACAGAAGAATGTCAACACACATTATACTGCGCTAGAAATATTTGTCAGTGCCCGTCAACGGACTACTGGGATGGAACATCTTGTAACATAAGTAAAAATATTTAAACTGTGAATAAAATCGACATGCATGAAATTTAAAATTGTTATTCATACTGTGTAATATTTCCTATTCCTTATTTCATTTTATCTTCAGGTTGTCTATACTAAACTTTAGGTTTATTTTGTGTGTTTTATGCATTTATTATTATCATTTAGTAAAGTTCATATATACTTTGAATTAAAAAGACTTAAATATAGCACAAAACTAAACAAAGTAACCCAACAAAAAGGGAGCGCATGAGTTGTATTTTTTATTCAATGTTGTATGTTCTTAGTTTCGTTTACTTTTTATACGGTTGAGTCTGTGTATGGATAAACGGTTTTGCATGACAGATGATCATCATTCGCATTTCTTCACGTCAAAAATTACATGAGTCTCCAAAAAAAATGTTTTTTTTTATTATTCAGAATAATATATACATTTCCTACTGATATTTTTGCTTGACTCACCAATATTTGCAAAAAAAAAAGATTTTCACTAAATTTTTACAGACAAGAATCGTATTCAAAACCAATTAAGTGTAGTAAAAAGGAATAAAACCCCATTAAGAAGGTTTAGTCTGATTCTTAACAATGTTTTCTTGGTTTCACTTATTTTCTTACACACAAGACTGTTTTTCTTAATAGGGTGATAACATTAAGGATCAAATATGCCTTAACTATAGTTATAACTTTGTTTTTGACAATACAAACCAAACTTGCAATAATGTCTGAAAGATAGCTCATTATCAAAGTAACATAGAACAAAATTAAAGATATAAACAATAGCACTAATGGAATAAGCTAAATGTTCATAGAACAAAAGATTCATATTTGTATTTCATGTGTCTTAGAAATACACCGTACAGGGAGCAAATGTGTGATGTTAGTTTCTTAGTAAGGGATGACGTTTTCTAACACAAAAAATATTTCTGATTAAGGAACGTTTTAAACTATCTTCTTAGCAAGCATTTTGGTTCAGACATAAAACTCGTATTACACAAGGACAGAATCAAAAGTCAAAGTTTTCCCAATAAACTGTTTAATACCAAACTAGAGTCTTTACAGAGCCTGATTCGCTCACCTGGTCACCTTTGTCAAATGATACTGCCTAACCACTATGCTATATTCTTAGTTTTAAGGCAGTAATGTTTTTCAAAGATATTCATTATTGAAGCAAAATGTTTGTGCATGATAGGTTAAGGAAAACCATGCCAACTTTAAATAAATTATGTGGGTCCCTTCAAAAATATTTGAAAAACCTGTGACCCCTATGTACTATTTTTAGTAAGGGCAGCCATGTTTTTGAATAAAACATTCTTGCATATTATTTAAAGGAACAATCACCCCTGATTTGATTTATTCCATTTAGTTATAATTTTTAAAACTTTAAATTCAAAATTTGACAAAAAAAGGCAATTTTTTTCTACGAGATTTGATGAATTTCCTGGAAAATGAAAGGAATTCGAAGATACCAAAGGGGCAGACAGAAATCGTAAAGTCGAGGACAGACAAGACAATGGCCAACAAAATGAAACGAAAGACAAACATAGAACACACAACACTACACTGAAAACCAAAGCTGTACTAACACGAACCCTACAAAAACCAGGGTGAGTTCATGCGCTCCGGAAGGGTAAGCAACTCCTGCTCCACTAGTGGCACCCGTCGTGTTCTCAAAACTTAGTGATATGTTATTTGTTATGGTAATTTCATGTATTGACTGATTGGTGTATGTCCCTTGTCTAACACTAAAACATTACCAAAAATAATTTTATTAACCATTGGTATACAAAAAACATCTTACCCTAAGGCATAACCGAAAGTGAAAGTTTAAAGTACACTTAAATGATTCAATATTTTTATCAGAGGATAAACGAGACAATGACTTTCACTTTACAATACTTAAATAAACTATAACAAAGACAACATAGAGAACTAAGGCAAAAGTTACACGAACCCCAATTAAATAAAAGCTGGGGTGAGCTCAGGTGTTCAGGAAGAGTAAGCAACGCCGGCTCCACTAGTTACTTGGTAGAAAAAGCCGGTATATAGTAGCAATCGGTGTTAGTCACAACCGGTATAGGAAAGGATTTGTTGTCACGATAATGGGAAAAATGTCCATTGCCATTTTTGAAATGGATTTTTCGTAACGGTCAACCAAATCATGATGACGACCGAAAAATTTCCGGAGTGATTACTTTAATCTTACTTTGGGAAACCCTTAATTCAGTAACTTTCTTTTCAGCAGCAACATATATCAATAAAATCCTGATAGGAAGCACACGCCCTGGAGTAGCATATCAACTGAGAAATATACACTCAGTATGTAGGTGCGGCTAGAATGTTGCTAGACATGAACGGAAAGTTTACAATGGGAGAATCAAAGTCATCTCTCTTGTCGTAAAGTTTTTTTTTCTTTACCCGCCTTTACTGTCAATGTCTAAGTGTAAGTCCAGGTGTAAAGCAGACATTTCTTTACTGTAGTATCCTTGATTTCAAGTTCTATTGAATAGATGTGGTGCACACAGTCATCAAATTTATATTATCCAGTGAAAGAAAATCATCTATATAGCGGAACGCGAAACCAAAAGATTGAGCCAACTTTTCTCTGCAGATGGCTCTGTATGAAGTCAGCTTCATATGAATAAAGGAATAAATCGGCGCGAAGGGGTGCACCGTTGGTCCCCATTGGAATGCCGAGAATATGTTGAAACACACGTCGAACATTACAAAAATGTTGTCAATCAAGAAATCTAGCGTTCTGCAAATGTCATCTTCAGAGTACTTTTTATTATCATACAGTGTAACTGTGATATTGGGTCAATTAATAGAAATTCAAAGTTCCTATACAACAGAATTTCAGATTATTTAAGGCGAGGACCGATGTGGCTGCATGTGATCATAAAAACATCTCTATGTAAACATTCTTTAAGAATTCAACTTTCATGTTTAAATTTGTTCTTTATTCATTTATGCTAAAAAATATTATACTAGTTGAAAGTATTTAGGTTATGTTGACGGAACATGTCTCTTGCCTGAAATACATTGCATTTTTCACTTTTGTTGATACTTTAAAGATTTGGTCACGACACAATTAGCTCATTAAGTTTACACCTTCATGGAAACTACTAGAATAAAAACCCATCGAAATCTGAAAGGAAATTGATAACTTCCATTAAAATAACAAAAAAGCCAGTTTGTCCCTGTTAAAAAAAACAGACTGGGTTGCATCACTCAAAATCAATCCAAACCTTAATCTAGTACCAAGGATCAATATCCCAAAAATCAAATGAATTGATTTAATGGAAAAGTCACTCTTTTCCCTTAAATCACTAAATAGTGACTATGTGCCAAAATGGGTAGAAATAAATAAAGATTATAAATCAACATTTTATTTTCGTACTGTTTCTGTACCTCAAATATATTTTTTCCATGAACGATAACTTCTGCACCGTATGTTTTACAATTCTGAACTTTCATCAATGGGGCTATAATTGGCATGACAACTGTAACTGGGATACCAAGGTCAGCACCATGGTAACACAAAGCTAAGGCGTGGTTCCCTGAACTAGCTGCTATTACACCAACCTGCTTCTGTTCCTATTCAGTAAAGTTGAATCATTAAAATTACAGATTTAATTCAAAAGCTGCTACACAATTGTATTATGGTTGTAAATGAGATATTAAAAATATTTCACATATATAAAACAAAAACTTAATCTTGTTAAGGTTGTTTTATCTAAAAGATCAATATAAAATCACAAAGAAGATTTGCTTAATTATTGACAATATGCCACATAACCGCATAACACAGTTACTCATGAATTTTTGAAGCTGATCAATTTATTAATGTCCATGTAAAGTCATTCGCCATATTTGGCTATTTTTGGCACCTGCGTTTCAGATGACTTCAGCCATAACTAATGCAAATATCTTTAATTCTGTACTCTAACTAACCGCATTGCTCATTTTTAATTGTAGTTAGTCGCTTCTTATTTTTACACATTTAAAAGCGCTCGATTCTTTCTTCCATTTCCTAACTCCAATGTTAACATCAATTTACTATCTAAACCCTTGAAAACTTCGCATCCATGGAAAGCACGCTTTCCTTAAAAATTTACATCGATCGGAAAGCATTCAATTAAATCGACTATATGTCAACATTGGTGATGTATTGAAGGGTGGGCAAAAAGACTTTTACCATACCGTTGCAAAAGAATCAGGCATTTTTGTCTGATAAGATAATTAAGTTTTTAAAAATGAACAATGCAGGTAGTACTCGAATCGGGTTGTACGTGCTAACATGCGTCAATGATGTACACATCTGATACGATACTTCAAAATATAGGGGAAACTGGCGAATGAGTTTACATCAACCTTAAGTGCTTACTTGCATGTTTATGAGTTTGACGAGATGTAATTTGCTTAATTTTCAAGTTAACAAAGAATAATGTGCAGAAAAAAAATGCCTGCATCCATGTAGAAATGTAACTGCAACAGTATTGGTTACAATGTCGGACATCGGAGTTTTTGGTTTTATTGGATGTTTATTTAGTTTTGTGCACATAGTTAAAACGATTAAATGTAATGCTAATGATAGTGGAATTAATAACAACAAATAATTTTTGTTCTAACAAACTACTCTGGATTGATTCACAATGGGAAATGACCCAAAAATTAATTAAAAGATTCTGTCACAAATGAAAATATAACTTTTATCAAGTAAAACTATAATAATTAATGATCCGTTGTGTGAAAGCCAGCAGAAAGCAGAATGTTGTCAGTCTGAGTACTTACAAGAGATAGTGACATCAATGAATATCTAACTCCTCTTTCTTTAAAACTGTAACAAATAAGATATTTTTCATTATAATTTTATTAAGATTGAAAATAATTATAGAAAACAGAGAGAATATCTTGTATTATTTTGAGAAGACATTTTGGTGTAACATTAATCACAATGTTATACAATTTATAAATAATTTAAAATTTCAATGCTGATGCACATATTGTTTAATTGTTTATTGAAATTAAACATATCTCTGTTCCGGAAATCATCCTAAAGGATATCATGAAGGAGACATACATTGTATTTACAGTCTTTAAATACCCAGATCTACTACAAAACTTCTGATAAATTTATCCAAATTCGGCCATGCTCTGTACAAAGGACGAGGGTCGTTAAGGCCCATTTTTGGCCCAAGAATTTGGCTAAAAAAT
>JARWCS010357458.1:0-10776 GCA_034783895.1 Geukensia demissa
CTTCCTATGTTTCGGTTCTAATGCTACTGATGAGAGGTTACTCCTTGAAATGTACATATAGCATACATAAATTTTCCTTATTTATTTAACATTGGTGATTTTGTATTTTGTATCATTGTGGCATGTACTCCATATTTATGTCATTCTTTGTCTTATGCAGATTCTTAATGAACAAGATATTAATTGGTGAACATTGTTAAACATTTTAAACATTTATGTAATATTTAACATTGTTAAACAGTTTTTACCCTAGATGCGATCACTGAATTGTTAAAACTTATTTAATTAATCATATGTTTATTGACACAGAGAACATATGCATATATTTACATTGCTGATTCTGCTTTACATCTCATTTAAAACTAGTTGTCAATTAAAATTTTTATCTGTAGCTATATTTTGCATGTTAAATAGAATGAAATGCAGTGAGGTTTATTAATATTTTGCAATAACAACACTGGATTAATTTTTAGCTCACCTGGTCAAAGGCCATGTGAGCTTTTGTCATCACTTGGCACTCTGTTGTCCATCGTGAACTTGTCACATTTTCATTAACATCTATGAAACTGCTTGGCCAAATTGAAGCAAACTTTACAGGAAGGCTCTATATAAGGTACTTTATAAAGACTGCTAATTTTGTTCTGATCCGTCCACAATCATGGCCGCCATGGACAATCCTTGTTTCTGATAAGCTGATACATTAAAAATCTTTTCCTCTGAAACTGCTTGGCCAAAAAGATTAATATTTGGTAAGGAGCATCTGTGGAAGGTATTTTATATAGATTGCTTATTTCGTCCTAATCTGTTATCAAACATGTCTGTGATGGACAATAATTGTTTCTGATTGGCTGATACATTAAAAAAATATTTGGTATGGAGCATCTATGAAAGGCCCTTTAAAATGTTTCCTTATTTCATCATGATTGGACAAAATATGTGGTTGCCATTGACAATTCTTGTTTCTATTTGCCTTATACATTAAAAATCTTCTCTGAAATCACCTAGTCAAATGGATTTATCTATGGAAGGTCCTTTATAAAGTTTGCACATTTTGTCCCTTTTGACAAAAAACCTGGCCGCCATTGACGATTCTTGTTTCTGATTGGCTGATGCATAAGAAAATCTTCTCCTCTAAAACTGCTAAATGAATGAATATTTGATTTGGAGCATCCATGGAATGTGCTTTATGAAGTTTCTTCATTTTGTCTGTATCAGACAAAAACATTGTTGCCATGGATGATTCGTGTTTCTGATTGGTTGATACATTAAAAAATCTTCTTCTCTGAAATTGCTTGGCCAGATGGATTAATTTTTTAACTGGAACATCATTGAAAGGTCTTTAATGAGGTTTATTCATTTTGCCCTTATCATAAACCATGAAGGATATTTGTTTCCTAATTTTGTCCTGATCTAAAACTAAACATGACTGCCACAGATAATTGTTGTTTCTTATTGGCTGAGACTGCTTAGTGAAATTGATTAATATTTGATGTAGAGCATCAATGGAAAGTCCTATACAAAGTTTCCCCATTTCATCCCAATCGGACAAAAACAAGGCCGCCAATCAAATCTTGTTTCTGATTGGCTGATTCATTAAAAAATCTTCCCCTCTGAAATTTCTCTGCCAAATGTCAGGTGAACGACACAGCTCAGCCTCCTGAGACTCTAGTTTGAAGGCCACAATTATGTCCAATTGTCATGGACTGAATTATTTGGTTTTTCAGTAGTAAACAGATTTTCCGCTTTTTAAAGGAATTTTGCTTTTTGAAACTGGGATTTTCCTGTATTGCATGCTTTATTACACAGAGAATTTAACTGCTTTAACCCATTTCTGCTTTATTTCTATGTTAGCAAAACCATGTCTGAGGAAAATTCCAAAATGAAATATTTCCCCCCTAGCTTTGAAAACTGATACTTACTAAAACATACATGAATCCATAGTAAATATCATGTGATATATGTTATATTTTATTTCGTAATTTCTATATTCATTGTATGGAGCTCTGACCTCATGTTTTTAATTCATTCCCAGAATATTGCTGTTTTTATTTATTTAACTGTGAATTGTATTGTATCATTATAATGAATGAATGTTGATGTCACAATTTTTGTCTCACCTAAGGGAGACAGGTGTTTTACAGGATGTTCAGAAAATTTTGGGTTTATCCATTTCGCCACTGTTGAGACTGGCTGAGATTTTCGAGTCAACTCATATTGATGTTACTTAAAGAGGCAGTTGACCCAGGCCATTTCTTTAGCTTGCAACACCTTTTTTGAACTCAATATAAAGAGACGTTACTTTATAAGACCATACGTCAGCAAAAAGTTCCAGCAGCTATGTAGTGCATCTTGTCCAATTGAGGAACAATTGTTCCCTAAAGATGTTGCAAGAAGAATGAAAGAAATCAATGAGGCCTCTCAAATTTATAAACAAGTACGTCCTTCTTATGCAGTTTCAAAAAACCCAAGACGTCGGCCATACGGAAGAGGCCAAAGCAAATTCCAAGGTCAAGGCTATGCCACACAGCAATACAAAAGAGGAAGAAATTTCCAAAGAGGTCAGAGAGGCTCCTACAGAGGCAAATATCGCCAGTAACTTCCCAGTCATCGGTAAGATATTAAACAACATTGTGTACCTAAAGTTATTGATTTTGGTTCAGAGCAAAATGAAATTGTAGATAAAGAAATTCAAAATTTGCTTGATATAGGAGCTATTTCTCCATGCAATCATGAACCTGGTAAATTCATTTCAAATTTATTTCTTGTAAGCAAAAAAAGTGGGAAATTTAGACCAGTAATAAATTTGAAAAGACTTAACAATTTCATTGAGTATCATCATTTTAAGATGGAAAATATTGAAACTGTCTTGAAGTCTGTCAAAAGGAATTCATATTTCATATCATGTGACCTAAAATATGCGTATTTTTCATTGCCAATATTAAAATCTCAAAGAAAATACTTAAAATTTGTTTGGAGGAATCAGCTGTATCAGTTTAATTGTCTGTGTTTTGGCTTGTCTTGTGCTCCGAGATTTTTTTCCAAACTGGTGAAAGTAATATTTGCCTATATTTGAAAATTAGGTATTTCTTCCTTTTATTACATAGATGACTATTTAATTCAAGCAGATTCATTCAATTTGTGTGAACAACATTCCAATATTCTTACCACAGCTTTATCAGATCTTGGTTTTTACACTAATTTTGAAAAGTCAAACTTTATTCCTTCGCAAAGAATAGTTTATTTGGGTGATTTAATTGATTCAGTTGCTTTCAAAGTTTTTCTGACAGAGGAAAAAGTACAAAATATATTGTTGTCTTGTTTTGATGTCTTACATGCCAAAAATCTCTCAATTAGAAAGGTTTCTCATTTGATTGGTTTGTTTACATCGGCAAGAAATGTGGTGAGATTGAGCTCTTTGTTTTATATATAGGTTTCTTAATCATGACAAAGTTCAGGCTTTGTCAAATTCAAATAATGACTTTGATCAAGAAATTATTTTGTCTGAAGAATCAAAGCTTGAAATTATTTGGTGGCAAGAGAACTTGTTTTTGATGAATGGGAAAGATATAAGGCAAGGTAAAATTGAACATTATATTGAAACAGATGCATCTAAAGTAGGCTGGGGTGCAAATTTTGAAGGGAATACAACTGGTGGCAGGTGGTCAGAAGATGAATGCAAATTGCATATAAATATACTTGAAATTAAGGCAGTTTATTTTTCACTGCACAGTTTATGTAATCATTTATACAATTCACATTTGTGTGTTAAATGTGACAACAGCCCAACAGTAGTTTACTTGAATAATCGAGGCGCTTCAGTCCTTCAAATTCATTTAATAGCAAAATATATTTGGCTGTGGGGTGAACACAAAAATATTTTCTTAACCGCAGTTCATGTTAAAGGTGCATCAAATGTGACAGCAGACTATTTTTCAAGACATTTTAGTGACTCAACTGAATGGAAGCTCCATGAAAATGTATTTCAAAAAATATGTAGATCATTTTTTATTCCTGATATAGATCTGTTTGCAAGCAGATTAAATAAACAATTACCAAAATATGTATCTTGGTTTCCTGAGCCTGATGCTATTGCATCTGATGCATTCAGTATTGGTCAGATCTTAAACCTTACATTTTTTCTCCTTTCAATTAGGTAGACAGAGTATTGGAGAAAATCCAGCAAGATCAGATGAGAAAGGCTATTCTTGTAGTACCAATGTGGGCAACACAGCACTGGTTTATTGAATTCATTAATAGATATTCCAAAAATGCTTCCAAATGTGGAGAACTTACTTCAGTTGGTTCACAACAAAACATGTCATCCCTTATGCAAAAACAATTTATTTCTAGCCGTCTGCATTGTATCTGGTCATACCTTAAATGTAAGAAGTTTTCAGAAAGGTCTATTCAGTGTATCTGTAAGTCCTGGAAAAAACAGTATGACCTAGCTCATCTGGAACAAGTGGCTTATTTGGTGTGATAAATTGAAAAATAATCCCCTACACCAGTATGAGAGTCAAATTTTAAATTATTTGAGTTCTCTTGTTTCAGACGGTAAGTCATTCAGTGTGATAAATTCTCACAAATCAGCAATATGTCAAACTTTATCAGTTTGTGGTAATTCTACATTTACTCAAAGTCCAGTTTTGAGACAGTTTATGAAGGGTGTTTTTGTTATGATACCACCAAAACCAAAATATATTTCAACATGGGATGTTAATACAGTATTGAACTATTTGCAAGAATTATGGCCTAAACAAAATCTTTCTCTGAAAGATCTGACACTGAAATTGGCTGCACTTTTGGGTTTATCTACAGCTCAGCAGTACAAACGTTGAATTGTTTAAAACTAAATTTACTTTCTGATTAAGGTGGTGATTACGTGGTATTCACCATTGATAAGCTGACCAAAACATCAAAGCCGTCAAAGAAATTGCAAAAAGTTGGAATTGACAAGTTTTCAAATAGAAGACTGTGTTTACACACTGCATTATTATATTAAAGTTACGTCAAAACTCAGAAAGAGTAATAGGCTTTTAATTTCATTCAAAACATATAAAGAGATTTCTACATCTACTATAGCAAGATGGTTAAAAACAGTCTTAAGTTGGCTGGTATAGATACATCTATTTTCTCTGCTCATTCTTATAGAGGAGCTTCAACATCAAACGTTTTACAATTGTGATAAACTTTCTTCTGAATCGTTTACTAAAGTAGTGTTGTCTAAGGATTAATATTTCTTTGTTGCAGTGGACAGGAAGTCATGATCTGAAAGGACAGTGTATATGGACGTGGAAGTTAGACAAGACATTCAATTCTGTTCTAGATTATTGTGTTTTTATGTGGATTATATTTTATTATTATGTTTTGAGTAATTGTTATAGATCAACTGATGCTAATTCATGGGATTTGAATTACACTACCTTTATCAAAAATATATTGGAGTAATGTGTGGACAAGTGCTTAAAAAGTCTTGACAAGACAATATTTTGTGGGACAATTTAATAGTTAATTGGTTGCAAAATGGCAATTTTGTGGTAATAAAATATAAGAAGTTGATGTGTTTTGTCTGACCCTATGTTTCCCGATTTGTTGATTCTTTAAAGATTTCAAATTAAACAGGAGAAAGCCAGGAGGCTTTATGATAGAGAATGAACCCTAATCCAAGCATCTGTAAGATGTGATGGATGAGGATTATTCTCTGAATAAGCCGTAAGGCTTCGAGGGTTTAATTTCCCTCCCATTTATGTTGCCCTCCCTTTTTTCTTCTCAACAAATCGTTATGGTCTTTTTAAAAAAGCATGTGCTCGGGGCTTCCCAGTGCTTATATACTGTCTGGATAAAATCACCTGTGCATGTTAGGAAGTCTTTTATTTTTAGTTCTTTAAATAGAAAGACACGTGGCTACTTTGTTTACAAAATTTCAAATTAAACCCTCGAAGCCTTCAGCTTATTCAGAGAATAATCCTCATCCATCACATCTTACAGATGCTTGGAAGAGGGTTCATTCTGCTATTTACAGCAGTAACATAATGATATAAAAAAATACAGCAGTAAGTTACTGTCTGAAAAATTTAATATTTATTTTAAACACATTGTAACAAGCACAAATGGAAGGGATTAAAGAGCAGCCTATTAAATCAAATTAAAGAAATTCAGAAAAGAAGATAAAACTGTGAAATTCCCATGGGACCCAATGCTAAACTAAGTTCCGTCACGGTAGCCATTTTGAATTTCAGATCAGCAAATGATTGAAAGACTAAGTACAGGACCATCTAAAAATCATATCTGAAAAATAATAATTCAATCCAATTCAGACAAGAAGATTATTGAAATTTGAACCAATTAGTACACATAATTGGCTGTGGTGGCCATGTTGAATTCCTGATGGCATCAAAAACACAAATCTGGTAAAGGACCAACTGCCCAACATTTCTGCAAAGTAAGGTTGAAATCTATTAAGAATATATTTAAAAGTTGGGATAAGGATGACCCAGGCAACTATAGAGAAATGTCTTGGAAAATTATTTTCAAAAAATTCTTAAGTCAAGGCTAGAAAACATTTTTCAAAGCAGAAATATTATCTGTAAAGAGCAAATTGGTTTTAGCACTGAAGTTGCACAACAGACATATGTTCATTCTCAAAACACTTATAGATAAATATAAATCATCTCCTTCTAAGAAATTATATTGCTGTTAGTAGATTTCAGAACAAAAAGAGCTTTTGACTCTGTAATTATAGAAAGTCTTTTCTATAAACTAAGACTATTGTCTGGAATAAGTGATATATTTTACAATGTTATAAAAGATATGTATAGTAAAACTGAATTAAATGTTGAACTTAAAAATGACTTTTTGAGAATCTTTTATATCAAATATTGGTGTACATCAAGGGGATTATAAACCTAGCCTAAATTCATTTAAATTGTTAATTAATGATTTACTAACTATTTTTGACAAAGGTTTTTCACCACCAAAACTCAACTCAAGTTTCATTAATTGTCTCCTCTATGCTGATGACCTTGTTTTAATATGAGAATCACCAGATAGTCTTAATAAGTTAGCTTCATACTGTTCAAAATTGGGAGTGCAGATTATAATATTAATAAGACAAAATCTCTTGTATTTAACAATAGCGGAAGGCTAGAAAATAGAATATTTTCAATTAATAATAAACTATCAAAAGATGTCCTAAATACAAATATTTTGGTTTTGTTTTTAGTATAATTGGTTCTTGTAATGAAGCAAAACAAGATCTTTATCAAAGAGGACTAAAGGCCATGCTTAAGAATATTAAAAGTTTTAAAGATAACCAACCAAAACTACAAACTTTATTCCACATTTTTGACCACACTGTTAAGCCAGTTCTTTTATATGGTAATTGAATTATTGGGCATTTTCAACTCTGACAAACTATTAAAGGGACATGATAAATATTTCAGTATATGGTACCAGGATTTACAACTTGAGAAAATTCATATTAAATTTTTTAATACTCTCTTGGAGTAAATAAAAGAGCCTCAAGTCTACCTGTTATGGCTGAGATGGGCAGATATCCTTTATTTTTGGAAGTTATATTAAATATGTTTACATATTTAACTAATTTATTAAATTCTGATAACTATCTTCATTCTGAAACTTTTATAGAAGTGAAAACATTAAAAAATAGCCAGTACTCCTGTATTACACAACTATCAGAATATCTAAAAATAAATCTGAAAAATATTTCTCAAAATTAAGTCTTCTATGAAAAAAAATTCTCCTAATTAAACTCCAACCCAAGTACAACAAAATATGGAAAGAAGAGGTATTTGATGATTGCCGGTAAAAAAATTATGGTAACTAGTTGAAAATTTATAGAACATTCAAAGATAATTTCTATGGTGTGTTTGAAAAATATCTAGAACACTGCAACTTAACAGAAAGGAATTCCTTAACAAAATTAATATTTGTAAATAGAATTAGTTAGATATTTTGGAATTCAGACTGATAACAGACAATGTAAATAACGTAAAAATGGCATCGGAGATGAAGTTCATTTTTTACTTTTATGTCTTAGAAAGCGTAAGAGTAAATTATTAAATGATCTAGAAAATATATATTCTAACCTAAAACATATCGACACTTTTTCCAAATTTACATTGTTGATTCCATGTGAGGATAAATTAAAATACGTTATTCAAGAAATATGTAAACTTGTTTCCTGTCTATATGAAAAAAGATCAAATATACTATCATGACTGTTAAATGAGAAATAACTTTATGAGTACAGAAATGGTATATGGTTTCATTGTTGTAATATATGTATTGCACTAATTATAGATAAAACATAATGATACATGTATTTAATACACAGAAAAGGTTCAAAACATTTATCCATATTGTTCAGGTCACTGTGCTTGTTAAATTAACAACATATATCCTGAATTAAATGCATTATATGCTCATTTTGATTGTTTTCTGTATTCTGCTTAGTTTATGGGCATCAAATTGACAATAAAATATTATTCTATTGTATTCTTCGGTTGTTTCAGAAAAAAAGATGAAAATATGAAATTCGCGTAGGGTCCACCGTAAAAATTAAGTTGTGTCATATTGGCCATCTTGAATTTCCCATTGGCAAACGATTAACAAATTAAGTACAGGACCATCTAACAATCATTTCTGCAAAATAAAAATTCAATCCACTTTGTGGTTTCTGACTAGAAGAGTTTTGAAATTTGGACCAATCAGAACACATAATTGGCTCTGGCTGCCAAATTGAGTTTCTGATCTGCACCAAAACCATAAATCTAGTTAAGGAAAACCTGCATAATATTTCTGCAAAGTTTGGTAGAAATGTGTTCTTGGTTTCAGAGAAGAAGAAGAAAATGTACAAAAATTCACAGATGATGACAAAAGCTCACATGACTTAAAATTGCTTTGAGTAACTTTTGTTTGCATTTTTCATATTGAATCATTAAAAATTTCTAAAATTGGATGAGAAATAAAAGTTACCAAAATTAGGGCTTGTCCATTTCTAACCCCGTATATCTGGGTAGTCATGGCACATATGGCTCATTAAGTTAGCTCTGTCATGGAGAATACAAACAGAAAACAATTTCATAACTGAGGTATTTCACAAGCGCTGCATGATACAACCACTGCATATTAACATAAGAAAGGTGTACAAATGAATACTATAGTAAGTGTGGACAAAGTCATATGATGGCAACAGTTTTGTGCTGGACACACTTATAATATGGACACAAGAAAATTATGGACAGGAAATTGCATTTTTTTCAGCCATTTTGACATATTAAATCTCATTAAAAACGGTAAGGGATATAGAAAAACCATTGGCATTTTACTAAAAGCTTTAAATGAGATGAATCAAATGAAAAAAAAAGCATTAAAATCAGATGAATAATGAAAAAGTTTGAAATTTCAAGATCAGACAAATTGCATTGTTTTGCAATTTTGACCCAAATTATCTCAAAAACAGTAAGAGGTAACAAAAAGCTGTGGACACATAACTGAAAGAACTTACTTAGAGATATGCAATCAATGAAAACTGAGGTGCTTCATGAGTGCAGCATGACCACAGAAAGTTGACATGTGAAAAGGGAATAAATGAACCTTTTAGAAAGTGCTGGACACAGTAATATGACTAGATGAATGACCATTTTGATTGGTATTATCCTCAAAACTGGTGTTATTGTTGTTGCATTTTGCATGAGATTTAATTTGCAGAGAACCCAATCAAAATCAGAGGAAAAATTAAATATTTTTATATTATTCAATATTGAAAACAACCTGCCCCTACAAACACTTTGACCCTTTTTAACTTGAAAATGGTACAAGATGGAGAAAATATGATAAAACTAAAGGCTCCTAGGAGCCTGTAATCACTCACCTGTCTCAAAGTTGCCTTGAAAACAGCCTTGTATTTAAAATATTTCAAAGTTATATCTAAATCCATTCAGTAGTTTCAGAGAAGATTTTTTAAACTATTACTTTTTTAAACACCTTAAAAGGGCAATTACTCCAACAAGTGTTAAGGAATTTCCTTCAAAATTTCACAACAGATAGATTTCATCATGCTGAACACTTCAATCCTAATTCAGAATAATGATAGCCATATTTTTCAACAAAACAAAAATCCAAACATTATCTGTGTGCATAATAACCTATGAAGAAAATCATACAGTCTCATTTAAATCCATGTAGTAGTTTCAGAGGAGAAGATTTTTGAAACTAACTTCAAAATTAGCTTAAAAAATATCTAAAAAAGGGCAATAACTCCAAAAAAAGATAAGAAATTTCCTTGAAAATTTCACAAGATAGATTTCATCATGTTGAACACTTTTACCCTAGGTCAGAATTTCGCTAAATGTTTTTCAACGGATCAAAAATCCAACCATAAACTTTGTGCAGAATACACTAAGGAATAATCATACAAAGTTTCATCTAAATCCATTCAGTAGTTTCAGAGGATAAGATTTTTAAAATTTTAACATCAAAATTAGCAGAAAAAAACATAAAATAGCGCAATAACTCCAACAACAGTTAAGGAATTTCCTTGAAAATTTCACCACAGATAGATTTCATCATGCTGAACACTTCTACCTTGTCAGAATTTGGCTAAAACTAATAGTTTTTGAGATATATGCGAAAATTTCTGTCTGTCCCCTATGTCCTATTTTTAGTAACAGCAGCCATGTTTTTCAACAGATCAAAAATCCAAACAATAACTTTGTGCAGAATATCCTATGAAACAAGTCGATATGTGTCCAA
>JARWCS010357469.1:0-10776 GCA_034783895.1 Geukensia demissa
TCGCTGGCTTGCTTCAAGGCAAAAAAATATATGTTTTTTACACCAAAGTTAAAAGTGGGTTTGGTAGGTCAGATTTTTTTCTGATTGTCCATTCCGCACTTCCGTGCTTGTTAGTAAAATATTTGCAAAACGTAAAATTTTTTACTCGTGTTACAGTCGGAAGATCTGAATTAAATATGTTGGATAACCGATAGCAAACATATGTTTGGCTTCAGGAAATTTCTTTTAACATTCAATAGTGTTATAAAATGAAAATCAAACATTATGCAAACTTTTTATATGCTTTATTGATTTTGTAGATGACCGTCAGAGAGACCAATAGTATTGTTAATTTTCGGGTTTAGGTTGGTACCGATACAGCGAAACAGAAACAGCATAGCTGAACAAGGTATGCAAATGAACAGAAAATCATAAACGGAAGGCAGAGAGATTTATTATATCACAAGCGATTAATCTATTTGCTACAAACTATTTTATGACAATTTACAAAGAAAAAATGAATCTAAAAAGTTGCTTTGTACTTCTGGAACCAATTCAGATAAATGCAGATGGTGATTGCTGCTTTTTGGAAAACGTTCATGTAAAGCAACTGTCAACCAGACAAACGTTAATGAGTAATAATATGCCAAAGAGCCGGAAAAAACGACATCGTCATCTTGTTAAATCTGAAATAAGTTATATTGAGAATAAGCTGAGCCCTAAATTGCTGAATGGTCGTTCTGATGATAAACGGAATTCCAGTTATGAGAAATCTTTGTCTCACCTTACCCAAGCACGTTGTTCCAATCACTTTAATGAACATGGTTCCCATCCTGAACAGGGTGTTGGTCCCCATTTTACAGCTAATCCTACAAAGCAGCATGGTTCCAGTCCTATCGGTGACATTAATGCATGTCGGAATTGTGGTAGAGTTTTTAAAATTAAGACTTGTTTAGATTCACATTACCGTAAACATGCATGTGAAAAACCACATATTTGTACATTTTGTGGAAAAGGGTTCAACAGAAGAGCTAATTTGAAGGACCACTATAAAATACACACAGGAGAGAAACCATTTGAATGTAATATCTGCGGAAAGAAATTTCTAAGAAACAACGCATTAAAGAGGCATATTCGCTCTCATAATGGAGAACGACCATATATCTGTGAAACATGCGGGAAAACATTTATTACTAGCACTAATCTCAGGGAACATTCTTTCATTCATAAGAAAAACAAGTTTTATATCTGTGACAACTGCGGGAAAAGTTACAGTCAATGGAACGGTCTTAAAGTTCACAGACGAACACATGGAATAGGAAAGCTTTATATCTGCAAGGAATGTGGTAAAACTTTCCATAGGAGTGGCTCTCTGAAGGTGCATTATTTAATACACACGGGGGAGAGACCATTTGCATGTGTGACATGTGGTAAAAAATTTATAAGTAAAGGCCATATGACAGAACATAGACGTATTCATACAGGTGAAAAACCTTATATTTGTCCGACATGTGGCAAACCATTTTCATCAAATACTAGTTTCAATCGTCACAAACGTATTCACTCTGTTACCCGAGACAGGCCATTTTCCTGTCAAATATGTGATAAAAAATTTCTTTCAAAAGATGCTATGAAAAAGCATGAGAAATCTATATCTCACCTTACCAAAGCAGAGTGTTACAGTAAACCTAATGAAAATGGTTCCCAATCTGTTAAGGAAAAGCACAGAGCGTCGTACATTGGACTTTAGGAGGGACATCTTTAACTCGTTCAACAGCAGTACCCGATCGAATAGTTCAGAACTTTAGTCTTAATGTAGAACAATAAGTAGGGCAGAATATGATAAAACCAGGCAGTACACAGAGTAGTAACTAAGTGCAAAGTAGTATTATAGTGACTGTGTATAACAATACATGGTGCGTAGTAAGGATATCTCGTACTCGTTGGACAGAAAGATCCGAGGGATTTAGAATGGTAGTCTCAAAAGTAGTACCATAACTAGGACAGTATAATATAGTGGGGTAGAACACAAAGTAGTGCCAAAACATTAGAGTAAACAGTGACACTTCTGAAAACGACCCTTAATGTGACATTTGTGGTGAAGGGTTCAGACAAGTAGGCTGTTTACAAAAACACTGCCTTGTGCATACTGGAGACACGCTGACACATTGATAAACTAAAACCAGGTCCATAACCATCATCAATATAGAGTGTAGTGTGTTATATCTGGATACCAGTTTATGCAATCTTATTATACTTGATACTGAAACTGAGTATTACCGTATGGTGACATTATGCAGCTTGGTACTACAATTACATAATACAGCTTGGTACCAGAATCACATAATACAGCTTGGTACCACATATCACATAGTACATCTTGGTTCCATGATCACATGAGACGTCTTGGTAGCAACATGAACATTACTGATAGAATTGGACAACTTTATAACAGAAGCATGTAATAAGAACAGCTTTGTACCATAATCACACGATAGAGTTTGTAATACAGACTGCTACTATGATCGTTTAGTGTAGCAAATTTTGTGATAGAACAATTCATGATGCAATAAACAACAGCAACAGTGAACCATAATCACATAATAGTTTGCATGTTTTTTGCCGTATTCACTGAGCACAGTTCGAGGGCATAGTCACATGATACAACTTTTTATGGTGATCATTTATTGCAACCAAGTAGTATAACGTGATGGAATTAACCAGCCGTTAACAACGTCGTACATGGCATATGGGTGGGACATCTTGAACTCTTTGGAAAGAAACTGTCCGAGGAGTTCAGAATAGTAGTCTAAAAGTAGAACCATAACTAGCACAGAGTATGATGTACACAGAGTAGTACATAACCGTAATGTAATATAGTACATAACCTAATGTAGTACTTTATAGTACCATAGAACAGAGTTTTATGGAAGTGAATAACAATAGTACATGATACGTAGTAGGGAGATCTTGGCAGAACGATCCGAGGGGTTTAGAATTGTAGTCTCAAAAGTAGTACTATAAACTTGACAGAGTATATTACAGTAAGGTAGTACACAAAGTAGTACTATAGCAATGTAATACTACAAAGTACTATGATGATAAGTGCACAGTAGTATTATAATATATTAGTAGCAATAGAATGGAATAGAGCATTCCTCGGTTCGTTAGAAATGTTATATCATTATCAGGTACATCATGCATTATTAAACATAGTTTTGTATTTAAGTACATGTAGTTACAATACTACGTATTCCGCAATCTAAACCTCTCGGCCACTCTCGCCTCGTTTACACTAACATTGGCCCATTCGGATATCCTGGAGTTACGTTATCATGGGAGAAGCGTTGGGGTGCAATCGGATATCCTTCTATGGTTACATTTGGATAACCCAGCATAGGCTAAGCATTATTTCATGGTTATCCTTGGGTTACTAACTGTATCCTAAGGAGGTTATCCGAATGCAGTCTTATTCTATGAATAATCTTTGGTAACTTATGTTCCTAAAGGGGGTTAACCGAACGAAGCCATAGTTGGCGCCTTCAGATATCCTTATATGGTTACCATTTGGGTACCGTCCTAAGGTATATAGCTCACATATCCGAAGCATTGTTAGCGAAGCGAGAATGACCGAGTAGTTACGATTGCGTATTCCGGTGCAGGTACTATAGTCGTGTAATAAGCCGTAGCATTTAGCATAATAAAGGTTAAGAAGAGATCCTGCAATACTTTTTCCATTTTTTTTCGTGTTAAGTATATTATTGCAATTATGGTTCTCTCTAGTCGGATTAGGTGACTTTCTGTTTGATTTTATGGTTCGTCGGTTGCTGTTTTTGTTTTCTTAGATTTTTTTCCTTTGACCACTCGTTGGGAGAGGGTGACTCACTAAACTAGTTTAACCCGACCACGTCTCATGTGCTTGTCCCAAGTCAGGATTTGTGGTCATATGTTTGTCTTTTTGTTAATGTTTTGTTACACGAACATTTTTGATAATATTCAGGTAAGAGCAGTATTATTTTACGCTTACACGTCATTTTTTATTTGGGGCGATTTAGAGCTTTTCACAAGTTGTGGTATTCAACCCTTGTTGAAGGCCTATGGAGGCCTCTAGATTTGTAAATTACTCTGTATGTCTCGTTGTTGGAGTGCAGTCTCTCTGACATTTAATCGTTTCATTTTCAATTTTATAATACTAGTGATAAATTGAAAGCGAATGTAGTCCATTGGCAATTCATTTGGCAATATACGTATACCCCGACGTCACCTTTGACAATCATCGGTCAGTTTTGTCTTCTTTTGGAATTTCAACCAAGCAGGAAGAATTTCATCTTCCTTCACTTTACTGGATTCCAAAGCTACATAAGTGTCCTTACACACAACGTTACATTACAGGGTCTGCCAAATACTATACAAAACAAAACCTCTTTCCAAGATACTGACAGTTATTTAATCAGCAGTACAAAAGCGGGCTCCCTTTCTTCTTGCAGTAGCATAAAAAATTTTGATTTTTCAACCCTATACACCACCATTCCCCATTCGAATATCAAAGAAATTGAAAGCTTTGGTTCACCTTTTTTTGTTAAAAAAACGGCAAACGCAGCCACTAATATTTTGTTCAAGGAAGGGACAAACCGTATTTTCTTATTATACAATCTGGATCTAATAAAAAGTATTCCGAGGTTGACATTTGGAGAATGCTGGATTTCTTGATTGACATAATTTTTGTAATGTTTGGCAGACTGACTTGTGGTTTAACAGACTATCCGCATTGCAATGGTGACCAATTGTAAACTTATTCTCGCAAATATATTCCTTTATTCGTATGAAGCCGACTTTATACAGAGCCTTCTGCAGCGGAAAGAGGAAAAGTTGGCTCAATCTTGTGGTTTCAAGTTCCGCTACATGTATTTGGATGATGTTGTTTCACTGCCGATGGAACTTTCAAGCTATCAGTATATTTAGCAAAAAAGTAAAGCAAGATTTTTAAGATATCATTTTAATACAATTATTAAAAAAATCTGTATAAACAACCTTCGTTATTGCTGTTTTATTCTTCAAAGGACTCGGTAATTGATTGCCACTAATAGTCCTAATAACTTGAATAAGAAATATATGAAAATGCAAATATTAACCCATCAATTTGGTCTACCATTGTTCGGTAAAGACCTTAATTATAATGAACTTATTTTTCCTATTTCTCAATGAAACTAAGATTCTTAAAAACATGTTTACCTTTAATTAACGGCGACAAACGTCTGATCATATGCCATTAATGCTTGCAAAAAATAAAATTATTTTTCAATATTTCAAATTTCAGCGTATTTACAAGTCAGCAAGTTTCGTTTTCTACATGTGTTTTTGGCTTTTGTTAATAATACTTATACAGCATCTTTTGAATGTTCATGTATTGTTTGAATCCTGTAATTCTTAAAAGGTGAATAAATGAGCAATTCTCATTCTAAATTGTTAAAGTCAATCCGAGTAGAACTCAACGTATTGTATAACCGTTATCAGGTCCTTAACTAGTAGAGATACACTGATACCATATGAATCAACCGAATCATGATGGCTACCATAGAATTTTAGGAGGGGCGATTTCAACCTTGATTGGGTGTATCCTTGTTGTAGTAGTTTATGCGTCAACAGCAACACTCTCTTCAGAAAATCCTGATGCTTGGAACAGGCACGGGAGTATTGAATCAGATGCGAAACATAAACCCCGTAGGCAGGGTAACCAGGGATATTGTCAAATAAATATGGGAAGTTAACAATAGGAAAGTTCAAGTCACCCCGTTTGTCGTAAATCTTAGAAACAAGATTTCCCGCTTAATATGGAAAATTTTGTGTATGCTTTATGTACTTTAAGGAGTAACCTCTCATTAGTAGCATTAGAACCAAAACATAGAAAATCAAATATCTAAACATACCAAAAGAAGCACTCATAATTAATCAAATTTCATTTTTAATGCATTTATGAAATAAAAACAAGTCTTTATAAAGTAGAAAAACTAAAAATTAACACAAATTACGTAGCATTTTGAAAAAAACCCTATTTTGTAAATAACCAATTTTTTTTCAAATTCAAGAAGATATCCGGACTATTATAGCCGTTATCGCAATAACTTTCTTTTATTTTAACATTTTAAGCACTTGGCCTTATTTTAGGGCATATATTAGGTTTCTTTGATATACATTACTGGTATTTGAATGGACGTGATTGAGTTTACTAGGAAACAATTTTCATGAAATTTGGAGGTGAACATCATTTAAGCATAGGATTCGTGGTCAAATATCATGCATAATATATAAAGTACTACTCATAAAAACCAAGTTTATAGTCCAAACAAAACTAATGAATTCACTGCATAACGGAAATGGAGAAAAATTTAAAAATTCTGAAATTTCAAAATGATGGCTTTTTCATAATTTTTGTATCAATATAACAAATATAGGGGTAATAAAATTTAATAAACTTCCTTAGTTGAACAAACCATAATATAAAAACAGGAGATGTTGCATGATTGTCCATGAGACAGCTACCCACCAAATGACAGTGTAATTTAAACTTCTACAAGTCCCATTACGGTCTTCAAACCAATTTAGCATCAAAACTTCATAAAGACTTCAGTAAAATAGTTGAACGGAAAAAAATAGAGTTTCCCGGAAATTTAGGAAGGTAAAGGGTCTACAATTTTTACTATAACAATTTTGATAATCAATAGAATTAAAACAAAGGACATACTTGAAAAAAATCAAACATATGTCTGTCTTTCCAACAGTACCTTATTTTTATAATTTAATGTATGTTTTCATATCATTTAATGTCCGTATCTTTCAATAACTTGTGAACAGTAACACGGTTGAGTACAATATACACAGTAAAACTTAAAAGGGTCCCCAAACAATGCTTGTTAACATTTAAAATATGAAAATGGTATAAATACAAATTTAAAAAAATGGTGAGGATTAGTCCTGTTGGGGGCAGCACGGTAGACCTACCATGTCCGCCGCCTATATATAACATGCGAATATTCTGGTATACATTCTTTCTTTTAAAACTATTAAATATTTTTTTACTTATGTTTAACAGCCTCAATGTGGGGGAGAGTTTGGTACTATAAAAACATATTAAGGTTTTTCGTTTCTAATATTAAAAATAACAAGGATTTCAAAAGCTTATGATTGGTTTGGGCGGTATAGAGCTCGTCAAAAGGAGTGGGATGTTACCCTTATGAAGGCATTTTGGTAGAGGTATGGGCTACTTGATATTTCCACATTTCTTTTCTTTTGCATATTTCCATCTGTACCATGCACTGTAAATGTACAATACATGTATTAAGTGTGTTTTAGTAAATTAATGAACTAATTAATCATAAATATACCATCCGCAGATCAGTGATTTTTTTAATCTTCGAATGTATACTTACTACTCCACCAACAACTGGTTTTAATTAGATTGATATTCATATAAGAATATGAGATGTGGCATGATTGTCGATGAGACAGCCATCCACCAAACACACTCGACATTTGACTTCTACATGTCTGATTACGGTCTTCAATAATGAACCAGAGTTCAAACCATAACGGAAGCTGTAAAAGCCCCCAAATTACAAAATTTTAATCTAGTAATAATACACGACAATCGACCTAATATATTTAAAAAATGGTGAACGAATAACAAAAGATGACTATTTAACACTTGACTACAGGTTTCTGGCGTAGAAAGGCTCATTAAGCATGTAGCGGGGTTAAAAAAGGTTATGAGCTCTCAACCCTAACCCTAACCTGGGACAATGTAGTGATTATACAGCAATAAAAACGCACGATAAAAGTCGGTTAAATTGGATTCAACACTTGAGATGAGATCGGTACTTAAAAGCAACAACACGTACAATTAAAACATGATACAACAATAGTATCGACCTCGAAAGAGTGCTCACAGCTGCTGAATGGTAGTTCAAATCCCAAACGCAATTGGTGACAATTTTACGTTGCGATATATAAACATATCAGTCCAGAAATGAGCATTTTAGGTTATTGTTATTGCCTTTCTTCAAGGTTAATGCCATTGGATTGATCTCGGTAGTTTATTTGTAGAAATCTGAGTTATTAACCGAACATTTTAACATTTTGTCCAATATTATATGCGCTTAATCAAACAAAGCCACTAGTAGCAAATAATTTAACGATTCTGAAACTCTAGAACACATTACAAGATGGACACGACGAGACGAACAAATTGCATTCATGATTCCGGTCGCACTTTTTTTTTTCAGGCTAAAATAAAAAAAAATAAAAGGTCTTATTGGATTAAAAAACTTTCACAAAATGTTAAAAGAAACTGAATAATACACCAGGATCTTTTCAGCAAATAATAAGATCTGGCAAGATAAAACGAAAGACCGTGATTTTCCCCACACATAATTCCCAGTAAAAATATCCTTTGACCCTATTTCTATGCCGTGTTTGAATATAATATGCTAAAAACTACCAGAATATGGATTCCATACAAAAAATTCTCTTCTGGCGGCGAAAATCCTTCAATTAATATTTTAGCCACTTAACAATCAGACGTACGTGTTGACATCGCTTCGGAAATGTGCCGTCCCATCACCGTTAACGTTCCGATATTATTGTGATATTAAACAAGTCAATTTTTCAGCAACGTTTTTTCAATTTTTGAGGGTCTCCGCGAACGTGACCATCGATATTGTCTATTGAGTATGATTCTCCGTTATGAAAAGTGTTCAAAGCAGTTTTGCTTTCTATGGGTCACGTTGGCGGAGGCATTAAAAAAGAAGAAGTTGATGGCAAAAATCGTATTTTTCCCCTGATTTTCCGTTTCTTTGATGTTTTGACGTCATAATAAATGGACTAAGGTAAAACTCCGATTAAAATACTAGGCATATGGTAAAATTGAGATGTTTGGTCATTTTCTTCCTTTAATTGGTATGTTCATCAAAAATTATTTTTTCTGAATTAAGGGGGCTAAAAACGGGCCTTATCGTACCATGTCTTTTCTTTCATTTTAGCATTTTGCGCACTTGACCCTGTTTTAGGGCATATCTTAGGTTTCTTTGATATACATTTCTGGTATTTGAATGGACGTTATTGAGTTTACTAGGGGTAGGGAAACAATTTTCATAAAATTTGGAAGTGAACATCATTTAAGCATAGGATTCTTGGGCAAATATCATGCATAATATATAAAATACTACTCATATAAACCAAGTTTATAGTCTATACAAAACTGATGAATTCACTGCATAACGAAAATGGAGAAAAAGTAAAAAATTCTGAAATTTCAAAATCCTGGCTTTTTCATAATTTTTTGTATCAATATTACAAATATAGGGGTAATAAAATCAACTTCCATAGTTGAACAAACCATAATATAAAAATAGAAGATGTGGCATGATTGTCCATGAGACAGCCATCCACCAAATGACAGTCAAATCTAAACATCTACAGGTCCCATTACGGCCTTCAAACCAATTTAGCATCAAAACTTTATAAAGACTTCAGTAAAATAGTTGAACAGAAAAGAAATAGAGTTTTCTAGAAATTTATGAAGGTTAAGGGCTACAATTTTTATTATAACAATTTTGATAATCAATAGAATTAAAACAAAGGACATAATTGGAAAAACTCGAACATATGTCTTTTCAACAGTACCTTTAGTTATTTGCATGATTTAATTAATGTTTTCATACAAACACATGTATCATTTAATGTCCGCATCTTTCAATAACCCGTGAACAGTAACACGGTTGAATACAAAATACACAGTAAAACTTAAAAGTGTCCCAAAACAATGCTTGTTTAACATTTAAAATAAAAAAATGGTATAAATACAAATTAAAAAAAATGGTGATGATTAGTTCTGTTGGGGGTAGCACGGTATACCTACTCAAGTCCACCGCCTATATATAACATGCGAATTCTGGTATACATTCTTTCTTTTAAAACTATTTAATATTTTTTTTACTTATGTTTAACAGCCTCAATGTGGGGGAGAGTTTGGTACTATCAAAACATATTAAAGTTAAAAATAACAAGGATTTTAAAAGCTTATGATTGGTTTTTAGATTTTTCACATTTGAACAAAACGAGCAGAAAATGGGGGGTCAGTGTGCTCATTTTTGAGATATAAGTATTTTAAAATTTGAAGGGAAAATGGTCTCTCTTGATTTTCCTTAGGTTTTGTCTTAGTAGGTTCTTTCCATTAAACCCCAAGAAGAAATAACAAGAATTTAATAAAAGTTTCCAAATGGTGCGTTTAATGAAATAATGAAAAGAAAAGTGGAGGTCACTGGACAAAAAATATCAATGCTATGGAATGGATAGAACCAGAGAAGTTCGTAAATCTGACCAAAAATGGCTAAACATGAGAAGCGAACATCCTTAAACTCCACCACATGATTCACGTGCCTGTCCCATATCAGGGGTTTATAAAATACCAAAGGGGCAGACAGAAATCGTTTAGTCGGAAGACACTACACTGAAAACTAAAGCTGGAGTAACACGAACCCTACAAAAACCAGGGTGAGTTCAGGTGCTCAAAGTTTATGTCATTGGTTTTATATGCCTTTGTCTTGTTTTATGCAACTCCGCTTCTCGAATGTTGTGCCGGGGAAAGAATAGGCACCAGGCATCTCCGTCTGGAGGCACTAGTCCTCTAAAAGGGGCGTCCCTGATTGTGGGGGATGTATAAATGCACAATCCGTCAAGAGGGAGACGTTAAAGACGCCCCGTGTTTAGGAAATGCCACGTCTTAAGCACGTTAAAGACCCC
>JARWCS010357480.1:0-10775 GCA_034783895.1 Geukensia demissa
TATTGTGATCACTGTTATTGGGCCCTGTGAAAATATTGTGTTCACTGTTATTGGGCCCTGTGAAAATATTGTGTTCACTGTTATTGGCAGCTGTGAAAATATTGTGTTCAGTGTCATTGGCAGCTGTGAAAATATTGTGATCACTGTTATTGGCAGCTGTGAAAATATTGTGATCACTGTTATTGGGCCCTGTGAAAATATTGTGATCACTGTTATTAGCAGCTGTGAAAATATTGTGATCACTGTTATTGGCAGCTGTGAACTGTGAAAATATTGTGATCACTGTTATTGGCAGCTGTGAAAATATTGTGTTCAGTGTTATTGGCCACTGTGAATATTATGTGTTCACTGTTATTGGCAGCGTGGAAAATATTGCATTCAGTGTAATTGGTGGCTGTGATAATATTGTTTAGTGTAATTGGCCGCTGTGAAAATATTATGTTCAGTGTTATTGGTTGCTGTGAAAATATTATGTTCAGTGTTATTGGTTGCTGTGGAAACATTGTGTTCACTGTTATTGGCCACTGTGAAAATATATGGCACTAAGTGTTTATTTGGTGCCTTTTGTGACTTATTGACATTCATTGTGAAAAATTGAAATCAGTGTTTGTCAGCAGTCCTGGTTCAAAGTTTGTAAGAACCAGAGGCTCCCTGTAGCATGTATTTGATCACCTTGTATACAGTTGCCAAGACAAAGTTGACATTTAAACTGTTCCATTTAACTTTGGGTCCGACAGAGAAAGCAAACATTTTAGACTACCTAGTATTTTTTTTTCTGGTGTTTACTGACAATACACTGTTACTCAATGTTCATTGAGTTGAAGACAAAGTTCATCAAAAAAGAAATAAATGCAGATTGGTGTAAAAAAATGTATGGTACAATTACATAGCCCACATCTATTAACCAAAAAAAACTTTTTAAAGAAATAGTATATGTTTTAACAACTTTTCTCAAAAAGATATGTAGGGTAATTTCCTCAACAGAAAGAGGTAAAACTCAATCTTAGTTAGACATAATCTGGATAACTGTAGCATATAAGATGTCAGATTGTGGTTATCATGCCATATTTTGGTGGTATTGAAATTTCTAAGCAATACAAAGTACAACACTTTAGCATGTAAATCAGGTACACCCAATATACTTGTCTATATATTGTAATCAGGTACACCCAATATACTTGTCTATATAATGTAATCAGGTACACCCAATATACTTGTCTATATATTGTAATCAGGTACACCCAATATACTTGTCTATTTATTGTTGAAGAAATTATTTGGCTCCAAATCTGGGCCTTAGATCCTCTACATATATTCTTTAAAAACATGAACACCAAAAAAAGATAACCACTACTGCAAATTCAGAAATTATTGTGATGTTTTTATTATTGTGAAAAATGGGACAGGACATTAAAACTCTCTCTTCTGGTTGCATTTTACTACAAATTTAAAGGATATGCAATAATAAAACTCACACTTTTGTCAGAAATCCATCATTCCCAAATGCACACAATAATTTCCCAATTTACAGTATATAAAAATAATTCTTTGGTGAAGATGTTTGATTAATGGAACTTTTCTCTATCAAATATTTACTATTTTATTCTTTGTTTTCATTTTATTAATTACCAGACAAATGTCTCATTAAAAACTCTCTTATTGTGTAATACATTTTTAAACTAATTCTAATAAGTATAATGATTACCATAAAAATCCTAAGGCTTGATCAATATCATATAGAACACATCTCCAAGATTTATCACCAAACTACACTTCAGACAATTTTTCCTCCATTAGATGACTTTTCCGAGTATTTTCCTGTAATAAAAGATTTTAACAAGGGATTAGAATTAATTTGGACCATCAACAATCTTTTATAATGTTAACAGTATAATCTGACTTAAGGAAGTATCAAGGCGGGAGTTACATTGTGTTTTTGTTGGACAGATGACCCGCCAAGTCATTAACTTCTAATCATCAATTTTCTGGTTGGGAAAGTCCATTGTTGTGGCCAAAACATGACCTGTTACTCTTTTTTATATTAGATACTTTACCAGTTACTGCGATTTGTTATACTAATTTGGGTAAAGCTGAATGAAGGGCAGGTGCCCTTTTAGTGTTGAGTGTTGGACTCCGGAAATGATGTTTGCACTTTTACTAATTACTATGAGAATTTTTTTTGGTTTTATAAAGAAAAGAAAGTAAAATATTGTTTATGACAGGATATCATCTTAACTTCATTAATTAGTTATCTGTTGCAATGGATGCAATGACATTTTGTAAATATTATATACTTTTACACTCTTTTCATATATCTTAAGATATAAAATCACATGCAGTTTAGTAAAAATGTTTTGAAAGCTACTGGTAAGTTTGCAATATTTCAGAATTCTGAATATCTGCCTTACATATCAAGTGTTTTTTGTGCCTAGTAGTGAGGTTAATCCACCAGCCTACAGTTTCATAAAGCACTTGTGCACTTTCAACATTATGAAATGTATGCAATTTATGTGTATCTGAGTAATATAAATCAATCAACCAGGCTTGAGCTTCATTATGCACTCATAAGACTTATGTACACATTTATCATTATATAAAAATGTATGTTATTTATGTGCATCTGACACTTACAGGTGCTTTGTGAAATGCTAGCCAGTTCCTGACACAACCCTATCCAAACATCTACCTGTTTAACATTACCCAATCCACCAGGTGCTTGTCTGTGTAACAAAACCCATTCCACCAGGTATCCCTGTCTGCCTGTGTAAAATTACCAAACAACAAGGTTCTTGTCTGTGTAAACCAATCCACCCCATTTCCATGGCTATCTGTGTAACAGTACCAATTAACCAGGTTCTTATGTCTGTGTTACATACTGGTAACCCAATCCACACAACATCCATGGTAATCTGTGTAACATTACTAATCCACTAGTCTGTGTAACATTACTAATCCACTAGGTTCTCATGTCTATCTGTGTAACATTTCTATTCCACTAGGTTCTCATGTCTATCTGTATAACATTATTAATCCACAAACTGTTCTCATGTTTCTTTGTGTAACATTACTAATCCACTAGGTTCTTATGTTCTTATGTCTATCTGTGTAACATTACTAATCCACAAACTGTTTTCATGTCTACCTGTGTAACATTAATATTCCACTAGGTTCTCATGTCTATCTGTGTAACATTACCAATCAACCAGGTTCTTGTAAAGGTATACAAAATCCAGCAGGTTTCTTTCCTATCAGTATAGCAAAACCAAGGTTCCCATGTCTATCTGTGAAACCTAATTTAATATCAAATGTCTAAAATATGTCAATCCACAGAAGGTTCTCTTGTTTTTCTGTACAATACATGTTACTGCATAGTTGGTTGTCTAAAACCTGAACAAAATATTAAGCAAGAATCAATCTTATGTCTCATTGTTAAGCCAGGAAACTTCACCAAGGACATTGGACCCAATCAGAAAATCATAAAAAATCTTTTCTTCTGAATAAAAGTGTGCACTTGTTTAATTTTAACCAAACTTTAATGGAATGGTTAAAAATCTTTTCTTCTGAAAAAACATTGTGCACTTGTTCAATTTTATTGGAATGGTCACCAGGTAGGTCCCTTTCAGAATTGTATCATATGACCCTCACCTGCCAACCAAGATGGCCACCACAGTACAACCTAACGTAGTTTAACATATAGGACCCTATGAGAAAGTCATTGCCAAATCTCCTCTGGAACTACCTGCTCATCTGAAACCAATCATTGGGGAATGGTCACTAGCTAGTTTGCTTTCAGAATTATAAAGATGGTCATACATACAAAGAAAGATGTCTGACTAACCTAAATTTAGTTTATGTTACAAGACTCTAAGGGATTTTCATTAATACATTTTTCTTGTTTGATTGGCTTACTCTGTTGGAACCAAAGTTAATTGGAATTATTTAATGTCAGCTTTGTCTGTATACCAGGCACAGTGGCCTGAAGTTAGGGGGTGGAGGTTTATGCATATCTGGAAAAAATCTAAAGGGAGGACACACATTTTTACACTATTTTTAGAAATCGCACATTAAACACTTTCTCCCGTTAAAAAAACATTTGGGGCATTGTCATTACTTTTTAATTACTCATTCAGGTTGTATAAGTGACAGTCTAGTGACTATGATAGTATAAACACCTATGATACAACCAAAGCGATGTTGACAGTTGCTTTGACCTCCAACTTATATCCCCCATAACTTCAAGCCCCTATGATACCAGGTGAGGGAATACAGGCTCCTGTGAATCTCTCGATCTTACAATCTTTGAACCAGAACTACTAATGGCTGAATGACTACAGGTTGCTTAACATCCAGCAGTAAATATTTTATTCATTTACAGGACAGGAACAGTTTTAAAATTATAAATATATAGGTGGTACTCATAAGTACAACAAGATCATTCATCTGGGATAGATTCTCTACCAAAGGCCTTCTTTTGTTTCTACTTCTAAGTGTACAAAGGGTCTTCAACCTGCATTGGGATTAAAAAGGCACAGGGATAAGTAACTACTAGTATTTCCCTTGTAAATAACGTAACTGAGCTACGCCGTCGCTGTAGTTTTCGGCAATCACTTTGGAATAAAACAACAGAAAAAAATTTTAAAAATACCCTATCAAAAGGAAAAGTCTGTAGATTTGAAAAATGTTACTCATTTAATATTCAAATCAAATATAAATTTACAAATTTGAGTTAAACAGAAGTAGGTGTGTTTTTACTGCAACATTTTTTGTGAATTAGCTTGTTAATCAATCGATAATTAGGTGGCAATTATCGGTGAGTGCATACATGGATATCAATAAAATTGCCGAACTTTACACTGTTAATTGAATTCGTCAACTTTAAAATAATCTATTAAAATGTATATCAAGTTTTAGACATTTTAATGATCTTTCACATGATTATAAATTAAAGAAAATGTTTGGAAAAAAGAGGCATTAAATCAAAGGAGAAACTTAGATCCTGTTTAGGAAAAAAAATGTTTAAAAATATAACAGAAAAAGTGCAATTTTTTCCTTGCTTTTAAAGAAAAATAAAATATTCAAATTTTTATAAAAAATACACTTATGCACTAGCTGGAATTTACTCTTTCTAAATATATAAGTTTTGAATATATGATATATTTAAACCTTAATGTCCAACTCGTCCACAGTTCATGTACCAAAATTTCAAATCTCGTAATTTAAACAAAATGCGAAATTTTACCCTACTTACATGTAAATCCTGTGTCTTTTGTTCCCAGGCTTAATCTAGCATGGTAAAAATCCAGATCTATGTGTCGGTCTATTACAAAGCAGGATTCATTCATCCCGATTTATTAATATGCTGTGATATATTTGCTGTTGGACATTAAACAACATTCAATCAGTCAATCATATTTCAGCATATACATGACATACATGTAGGTTACAAATTGAAGTGGGTCATTTTCTATATTTGGAGTTTGTAATATTATTTTAAGTTATTTAAAAGACATACTGAGCAGTTAATTGTATTCAAAGAAAGTAATTTCAGAAGATTTTAAAAACACTTCTTTACAATTTTAAATTAAAATTTACCAAAACACAGGAGTTATTAACCCTTACAGAGCGGATGTATCAAGGAAAGATGCATGGGTCCTTTCTTTAGTTTGGACCCCCAAACAACTCCCAGACACCTTGTAATACAACTGTCATGACTGTGAATGGCCTGTTGGAAAGCCAGATCAGGTGGCTGAAAGGATTTCTATAAATTCATTTCATTGATCACCTAATTGTCTAAAAACTTAACAATATATACAAGTTTACCAATGTTGAATAAATAGGGTGTAAGAAATACCTGTGTAGCAGAAACACTATGGTTCTTGTAGGTTATAACTGATAAGGCTGTGGAAGGAACACAAATGGTGCTTAACACTTCACATTATGACTAGCTAGACCACTGTGCTTTGTGCTCACTCCATACACGTTTCATGTTTTTCCAATTTAAAGGTGGTTTTCCACTGCTAATAATATGAAATATTCTTCCGACTTCATCTACAGGTACTTAAACATAAAAATCAACTTCTGATCTCTCAGACTCTGAAATTACTGAGTCAATAGCAACCAATTTTGGTGAAATCAGTGTAACTGCAAAACAATCATTTGTATGACCAAAGTTTACAACTGAACTGGAGATTTTATATAAAATCTCCCTATCCAAAAACCTTTTGGCCAAAATTCCGTTTGATGGTTTTTCATTAATCCTTTTTCAAAATTCTGTATATAGCTACAGTGGTTATTAGCATTCTAGTTAGGTGACATACATGACATAAGTTTCTGACATCCTCAGGTTGGATTTCACAATCAACTGGATGACCACAGTTTACAGCACAACAGGAAAATTTTGTTTTAAATCTCCCTATCCAAAAACCTTTTGGCCAAAATTTAGGTTGATGGTTTTTCATTGATCCTTTTTCAAAATTCTGTATATAGCTACAGTGGTAATTAGCATTCTAGTTAGGTGACATACATGACATAGGTTTCTGACATCCTCAGGTTGGATTTCACAATCAACTGGATGACCACAGTTTACAGCCCAACAGGAAATTTTGTATAAAATATCCCTAGATCCAAAAACTTTTGGTGAAAATTCCGTTTGATGGTTTTTTTCATTGATCCTTTTTCAAAATTCTGTATATAGCTACAGTGGTTATAAGCATTCTAGTTAGGTGACATACATATACATGACATATGTTTCTGACACCCTCAGGTTGGATTTCTCACCCCTTCCTCCACCACTTACATGACCAATACATGCAATAAATGTGTCTGGTCATGATCATGGTGATAAGAATGAAATGTTGTTAAAGTAGGGTTAAACTCAAATCAAGCACAATTTAAAATGAAGTAATGATTGATTCTTTCTTTATACATGTACATGTAAATGAAAGTAAGTGCATCATGTAAAAAATACATGAGAGAATATCAAGAATTTATTTCTTTGCCAAAGTTGTTCTTTGATGCCTAAAAAATCTATGAAAATGTAATACATCCTTGTGGTGCTTTTGATTTTGTTGTCCCCTAAAAAATAGTACAGCTGCAACTAACACATGAAATCTGTCAGTCTACTGTTTATGTATGTTTATGAGAAGTGCCAATACCTACATGTAGCATCTATTAACTATCACAAATATTCTTAACCTTTTTATTTCATGTTTTACTGTTGCTTATGGGAACAATGTAAACTTACTTGGTGGATTATTGATACATTTGATTGTTATCAAATATTATTTTGGGGGCCTTTTTACAAATTGTCTTATTGTGTGGATCTTTGTCTACTGTTGTAGGTGTTACGGTAGCCTGTAGATACAAAAAGACATGATCCACATCCATATCTTACAAAACAAAAATTAAATGGCAAAATTTAAAAAGCTTGATTTACCTTCATCAGACACACTAGAGGCCAAAATTAGGAAGATCAGGCAAACTTTATGAATTTTTAATTTAATATATGGACCAAATAAAATATACAGTTCATGCATGTTATTTGTATCTTTTTAATAAAGAAAAATTTCTTTCCGTTTAGATGAATATGAAACATTTCAGCTGTCAACATGGTCAGCTTTTAAAACGATTAATTTTCCAGAACTTTAAATGTCACTGTGAAGAAAATGAAATAAAACAGAGAAAAGTTTTCAAACTTCTGATTTTTGTAAAAAGTTTGTCTAGCCCAACATTCTAGGGTCCCAATCATTTTTTAGTCCATGGAAGCCTTTTCTCACCAGTGGCAAGCAGACCTTGAGGTTTATCCATTCTTTTATGATAATCACTATGATGTTTGATCATATTTTTTGCCCAAGCACATTGTGAAACATACTTGTTTATTTGTCATTAATAGTACTGTATACTAGTATTTCAGATATGCATTTTCTGATCATTTTGACCTGCATAGTAAAGTTTTGCATATCCATATGCATGTGAAAGCCAAAAACTATCCTGTGTAAAAGTGTCCCTCCTGTTTATATATTTCTTAAGAAAAACCCAGAGGTCAATATTTCATAATCATCAATGTGCTCCATCCTCTGACTTAATCTTAAGGAACAATAGTCATATATTTAGTGGCCAATAATTCATGGGGGACATTATTTTATCTTACAAATCAAAATTAGATCTTGACTGTATTATTGTCAAAATTTAACTATTTTTCAGAATTCAGATGAGGCAATTGATCCATCACAGAAAATGACGAAGAGCTCATCATTGACCAGTATACCTACCAGTGAACCTGATCGTGTCATAGTTGACCAGAGTGACATCATCACACTCACACAAGATGTAAAATGTTTCTCAGATGGACTTAATCGACTAAAGTCTGTTTTTGAAGATCATGGTATGTTGTGATACAACCAAACTTTAAACTGGCATAGTTAAGACATGATACACTAATCAGATCAGTGTTTTGTTTTATCAGGACACTCATTAAACTCGGACAAATTTAATTGGCCTTTATTTTATCAGCAACCCATTCCTTATTTAAAAATCTGTCAACTACATCTCCAGACAAAGCTCTTTTCTGGGTTGACCTTCATAAGGTTCATATGGGGCAAAAATATTGGAGATCAATTTATAATTGCATTTAAATTTTTTTGCATAAAATTCCAAAATAAATGGTTATATCCTAGGGTAAGTAATATTGCCTTACTATCAGTTTAATTTTAAATATGTATAAAATTAAAAATATGATGAAACAAAAGTCTTTTTTAAAGAAGGAAGGTGACCACCATTAACCAACACATATTCAATAAATGGAAACAATAGAGCTTGCTGTTTGTGATACCAAAGTTTTACTTAATTTAATTAAATTTGTAAAAAAATTGATACATATATTGTTATGGTTATGTTTGAGTTTCATTCCATTCTACTGTTGTCATATATAGCGATGTTTATATTTAAATAGAATTTTAAAAACAGAAACTATTAAAGAAATGTTATTGAATTCCATTTTTGGAGGGAAGGGCGACTATTGACATTTATGACCCCTTCATTTCTAGTTTTTTTTAAGAGTGATGAATAAGTAAGTAAATGCAATGTATTTATTCTGGTACATGTCGGTACATTGTGTATTTATTTATTATACATGCATGTTAAGTTTTTCATTGTAAATTTTATTTGTTAAAACCCATTTTAAACAAAATCAATACAAAGGTGATGATTAACCTTAAATACCAATTTCATGCATCGTTGAGATTTATGTACTAAAATTTCAATTATAAATGGCTAAGTGGTGTGATGTACCTAAGACATTGAACCTTTCACAATATATTTGAAGTAAACAAGTGCATATGGCCATTAGTAACATGTTAATGGAAGAAAATTTTAAATTTCCCTTTTTTTTGCAGGCACAGATGTTTTGTAAGGATAACACCCAATATTCCTTCCAATTTGATGTTTTTCATCATTTATACAACAGAATTGTAGTTACACATTTAGCTATGCTAATTCAAAAAATTATTTACATAATTAAAAATCTGACTGAATTTTAATTGTTATAAAATACAAACTTTAAAAAAACTCTGTAGGTAATAATGTGAGTTAATGAATTCTAATGTTTAAAAAGTCTTAGTAAGGATTTATTGGAATTGATTTTATCATGAAATCAATTAAAATTCTTTGGTTGATAGTAATAATGCAATTATTTTCATTGTATATTCAGTCACAAAACACAGCAATAATTTGAAAAGGGGTTTGAATCAAAAGGCATTTTGTATTTTGTATGAGGAAACAGACAGTTTATAGTGTGTTGATCTTTTTTAAGAATGAAGATCAGGTCTGTAATATGTGTCTTTAGGATTACATTTGTTAAAAGAAATAGGTCTGTCATTGCATTTTATGGATGATGCAAATTATTCTAACCACAATATTTTTAAAAAATTTCTGCTTCTGGGTGCTCAAATTATAATAAAAGCAAGCCAGATTCTTTAATATACTGGCATTGCTGGGGTGATCAGAAAAGATCATAGTGCAAAGTGTTACTAATAATTTGTCAAAGGTTGATTTTTGTAAAGCTCAAGGGATCATAGAAATAGAGAAGTTTTGTTAGGAATATTATAAAAAGAATAATACCAATCTTGCCAATCATATACGTGTTTAATACTCATGTTTTATTTTTCAATTACTGACAAAATGTCTTGGGGATATATGAGAAAATGTGGCTGATTGGGAATGTAAACACATTTTTAGGCAAAGAAAAAAGTATGTTAACTACAAAGTATTTTGTTACACTTACAGAATCAGGAGAAGATAAAAGAGTTATGATACATGAGAGACTGGGAGAAGTTCTGTCTATACTGAAGAATATTATACATCGATATCCTGCCTTACAGTCCACAGAATTATTTGCTGCATCAGGAAGCTTGATAACTAAAGTCAAATGTTAGCATTTTCGCATAAGCTTTTTAATTTTATTTCTTTATTTTGATTTGTTAAGTCTTAATGCAGCTTTAAAAATAAGGAGCCAGCTGGCTCTTAATGTGGTTTTCAATTCCAAAAAGATCGCATAGGCTTTGATTGATATTTTGTGCACAAACATTTAGTTACATTGGTTAGCAAAATCTAAAATAATAAAACTGGTTTACTGTTCAAACATTGGATATTTTTACATTAAAAACTCCAATATAACAGTATTATGTTATGGGCATGTCTGCATCGGCGTCTGTAGACAGTTAGGTTTCCGTTCAATAACTTTAGTTCTATTATTTGGATCCATTTCAAATTTTAACACA
>JARWCS010357501.1:0-10775 GCA_034783895.1 Geukensia demissa
GATTGACTTATAAATATGGAAATGTTTGTGAAGCTTTTATATGGATTCTCTGCACTAACTATCATTTCTCATTGTAAAGGTATGTAAATATATCAATTGGCAGCGAAACATGTGAAAGCACTTTGTGGAATCTCTACGTTTTGAGTACGGGGCTATTTTGATTTCATTATTTTATTCATATTATTATTTGATTACAAACAACATATATTTCATTACACAAGATTAAATAGAACATCAAATGTCCCCCGAAGTCATATTCAATATTTCTGTAGTTTTTATAAAGATCTGGAAAAAAGTTTATAGCTTGTACTTGTCGCTAGCATTGCCAATTTACAGCCCAATGCGATCTTATTTCGATAATAATGGTCCTAAGACGGGCTTCTTATCATATCAAATAGCCTTTAATGTTGATGTAGGACGAGTTTGGCAAAGAAATAGAAATATAATTCGGTCTTTTCATATCTCTGGATTTGATAGAGTTGTCTTGCTATTTGACAGAACGCCAAAACAAAACAATGCAGGATCATTGCTGGCTGAAAACTACATTATATAACACTTCTTGAAACGTAAACGTTTCCCAACCACACGCGCGAGAGTCACACGTTACATGCAAAAAGAACGGTGTCAAACGTTTGATATTAGTTAAAAATGGATAACGGATGGAAATGTACGAAACGAAAAAATGTTTTGTTTCCAGAAATATATGTTGTAGTTGTATGTCTCTGTTAAAAACTAGAAAATCAATTTAGGCCATTTAAAACGTTTTTATTAATATCTATATTATGTTATTATATTTCAAATTTAACATAGACAAAACGAAAATAATGTCCAAAATGAAGCCTTCTGATGATATTATAAAGAAAGAGACATAGTATATACGTGAGCTTTATGTCCCTGATGTAATAAATGGCATATTTTCATGAGTTCGTGAATAATACCGCAAATTTTCGAAACAAATAATACCTAGTCATATACAAAAATAATTGAACATAATGTATTCATGTTTATAGGCCAGAGTTGTCATTTATCATAACTGATAAATCCTTTAGCCAAAGAAATTTATTCCATTAACCTCAAAATGAAATGATTTCTTTTAGCCAACAAAAAATAATCTTGATTGGTCATTACGAATCCATGTTTCTAGGTCAAAAATAGCATCAATGCTATACCCTGTGGAATAAATACCAAAAATGTCTTGTCGCCAACAAAAAAACCTGGATTGTAAATCCAGTGTAGAATACCCCTGTGAAAGATCAAAAGTGTATAACCCAAAGAGACAAGACAAATTTGAAACAAACCAAAAGAGAAAACGAAAACAAAAGGAACAATGCTTTGAATCCACGAACTCCATTGCAAAACAGGAGTTAGTGCATTTTCCAAATTTGAACAAATGCCTTGAGACGTAGAATAATTGTTCGTCAGACAGCTATCAAAAAGGTGTAAATCCCAAACTTGCCCCAAGGCCTTCAGTTATGGATATATACCATACGTTAAATGGTAAAATGTCCCAAAATAAAATGTGGTGTTATTCAAATATGACAGTTATCAGCCAAATAAGAAAATAATGCAAAAAAGTAACCATTAAACATAAAACCATCTAAATCCACTAGATTACTGGTTCCTGGCTTGGAACAGGTAGTGTACATAAATTATGTGTGGGGTGAACATGTTTGTGAGTACTTCCCCCTAACCGAAGAAACGACATTAAAAATCAAACTTTAAAAACCATCCTTATGAAGTCGGTACATAGTACGCAGACAATAACAAATAAAACAAGAGACAACAAGATGTACCGACCTCGAATAAGAACTCGTTGTTTCTGTCAGCTGTTTCAAAATTCCAACACAGTTGATAACAAACCTACCTTTATCTTCCACATTTGCATAAACGTTTGAGTAAGATACACCGCATTTTATTAATCTTTTTCGGAATTATAAATTTAATAAATTTATAATAATAATGCAGGAATTCTTTTTTCGCATAGTTTGTAAAATTTTTGAAAAAATTCTTTTCGCGAACCAAAAATCTTTGGTCTGTTCATTGTGTATTCATCTCTTATGTTCAAAATATATATTTGTGAACGAAAAATAGCATTAATTTTTTCGTTGCATGACTTGATACCAAAATTTGAACTCTGGTAGACGACCTGATCACTGGATTTCAAAGACACTCCGACTATCTAAACTAAAATAAACCCAAATATTTGTATGGATTATATTTGTTATATATCTAATCTTATCAAGGCAGTGAGCGGGTAATTGGTTAGATCAACGAGCATATCCCTAATGATAATTAGCCCATGACAGCTAGCTATTTTAACTTGAAAACATTAACGACACGAATTATCTGTAAAAGGCACTTAAAACTCTATGGCAGGCTTTTGTGGAGTGTGATTTTCTACCTATATTAAATTATATGTGTTTTTCTGCCTTTGTATTTATTTTAAATCAAAAGAAAAAAATTTCCGAAGTTAACGGTTTATATCATACACTATGCAATAACGTTTTACACACTCTTATCTACCCCTGAATTTCTCTACGGAGATTTAACATTGACGGCGGGAGTATTATTGCAACTTGCTTGCACTTTTTTCAGTCTACAAAATAAACACTTTTTTGATAAGAATACGTAGACAGTTTTTCTTTCATAACCTTTTTACCCGTTCCAACATACTCTGACATATAGTATAATTGGTCAGGAAAATATTTGTGACTATTTTGCGACGCGTTTTCTTTAACAACAGGCAGATTTGCACAATGATTTTCTAAAAATTAATTTTATTTCGTCCAGACATATTACAAGAACTTAAAGTTAGGGACCGTTCAATATTAATCATCTGGTGGAGATTTTTTGCCAAGCCAAACTTAAAACTTAAAAATAAAACGTTTTCTCGTCCTGCTCAACTTCTTGAGGAAAAAACTTCCCCAGGTTCAGATAAAACTAAAACGAAGATATCAACGGCGCAGGCAGAAATCGTTATTTCAGGAAAAGATTGCAGTCATCACTCCGGAAGTTTTTCGGTCGCCATCATGATTTTGGTTAACCGGTACGAAATATCCATTTCACAAATGACAATGGATATCTTTCCACTGTCGTAAATCCAAATCCGTTCCTATACAGGTTGTGACTAACATGGATTGTGACTATACACCGGCTTTGTCTAACTGAGTAACACGACGTGTGCCACTAGTGAAGCAGGAATTGCTTACCCTTCCGGAGCACCTGATCTCACCCTAGTTTTTGTATGGTTCGTGTTACTCCAGCTTTAGCTTTCAGTGTAGTGTTGTGTGCTCTATGTTTATCTTTCGTTTCATTTTATTTACCATGGTCTTGTCTGTTTTCAGACCCAACGATTTCTGTCTACCCCTTTGGTATCTTTGAATTCCTTTTATAACAAAACAGAAACATGAATTAATTTTGCATTGTATATATCAATTTTGTCTTTCGTCACGTTTATTGACAACCCAGAATCAAATCGTCAGATATACTCTGTTTGATGACATTTCGTGTCGAGAGGCTTAGTGTTTAATAATCAGGAATCTCAGCTTAAGCTTTCAGTAACTGCGAGCATTCATTAAAGATGTTTCTTCTTTTATCATGTATTTTTATTTAGTATATTTACTGCAATTGACATACTCTGTAGACGGATTAGGTGACTTTCTGTTTGATTTTTAAAGTTCGTCGGTAACTGCTTTTGTTTTCTCTTATTTTCTTTTGAACATTCATTGGGGGAGGTTTTACTTCCCACTTAACTAATTTTACCCAATCAAACGTCTCATGTTCCTGTGTCAAGTCAGGAATTGTGGTTTAAGGTTTGTCTTAAATAATATTCAGGTAAGAGCATTATTATTTTTCGCATACAAGATTTTTTTTGTGTGTGGGGGTGGATTAAGAGCTTTTCACCCTTGTTGATGGTCTTGTGAAGACCACACGTTCTCTCCCCTCTTTATCTCGTGGTTGGTGTGCAGTCTTTCTGATATTTACCATGTTTACCCAATATCTTTTCATTTTCGTATTTACATGAATACACTAGACAAACAGTTTCTAAAGTGACAAATTTAACATTTTCAATTAGCAGATTTAAAAAAAAAATAGCGCAGTGATTAAATACCGTGACAAAGAGTATCTATTCGAACACATGACCGAGATTAATGAAAATTAATTCTGTAATATGTAAATCATAACTTTTATTGTTAGGGGTATTATCTCTGTGCTAAATTTTCTGTAATCTGCTTATTAAATTTGTTACTTTTTGTAGAAACTGTTTGTCAAATTTAAAAATTATCATACTCGTAATAAAAAAGTTACAATTTACATAATCCGAATTAATACTTATAAAGTTACTAAATAATTAACGTGAAATGTCCCTGATTAAAAAACTAATGAAATCACTTATTCATCTTGATTATTCGCTTAATCCTAGATACGAAAAATTTCGGTCTTTTAGATACATGTAAAAATTAAACTTTAAAATGTAAAACGGAATTTTAAAACGCTACAAACACTTATTTCAATAAAAATTTGTAAAATGTTTCTACAGATGTGTCTCTTTTTCAATGCGACAATGGTATGCATCACGACATATAAAGAAGTACAGAAAAGAAGAAACTGTTTATTGAAGAGGGCCAACAACACCGGAACAGAGGACATAAATACAAACATGTCTTATAATACAAGTTTACCAATGTCGAATAAATATGATGAATTTTAATATGCTATATGTTAAAAAAGGCCTCTCAACAGTAGCATTAGAACCAAAACATAGGAAGTCTGAGATCCAAACATAGTAAAAAGAAGAAGTCAAATCCAAACAAATCGAAATAGAAAGCCAAAATCCCACAGAAGGAACAACTAATAAGTGCATATCGTTTCGAAGCTTTTCAGTGCTTTGGAATTTAAACAAATGTAGCAAATTTCCGTTAAACATTGTTTGATAATTTCAGTTTATGTAGATAAATATTCAAATTAGCATTACACATTTAATAGTCTCCAGATGATTTAACTTATAGTTGTATGGTGTATATACAGGTACTATTCTGGCTAATATTCATGACAAACATGACAAATGGTCGCGGAGAATTCTGTTCTGAATATCAGCTCTACAACGAGCATGTATCGTGATTAGGCGAATGCGTCGCTCTTTCTTTTCTTCATAAGATGAGGTTAGACAAAGTTTGAGTCCTCGTTAGTTTATTGTTAAAGGTTATCTCTTTCCTGTCGAAATAGACAACATTATCTTGGGTTTCGTACGTGTTTAGCATAAAGATTCATAAAATCATAGTTCATAAAACCAGTATATCGGAAGGCGGGATAATAAATTGTGTTTTTAAGACAGGGACGACGTGTGGTGAAGATGCCAAAACTCAAATACTTCCATTAAAAACAGAAATAACAAAATAAATACTTTTGCAGAAATTACACGCTAAAAACGAGATTTAAGTGAAATATTTCCCGGATTGAAATCATAAAACCATCTTTGATTTAAACCATCCAATTCAAAAATCACAACCGAACCAATAAAACATATTAATATAAAGATAAGCATATCAAAACTAAAATACATTTAAAGGGACCATAATTTATATAAAATGTCCTACAAATCGCCCTGAATTTTCTGCAAACTTTTAGTACCCTCAACCTCTAGAAATATATAAACAGTGATGGTAAGTTATACAGATACTTCTTTGTGTTTGTCAGGTGCAGACCGCTTTTCTGAATTTACCTTAATCATACGGTTTCCATCGTATCCAGCGAGAGGTTTCGTCATATCAAGAAAATAATGCAACATATCTTTTTCTACATCAATTTGCAACCTGGAAAGAAATAAAATCATCTACGGAAACACGTTCGGGTGTCACATAGGTTTTTACTTAAAGCATGGTTAAAAGACAATTGTAATTCATTATTTTTATCATTCAACTGTTTACATCTTCTGTCATATAAAACTGGATTTTGGGACATCTTTTAAAATAAAAATGGAAAGTGCGCTTTATGAATTAAACGTTCACTGAACAATACACGATTCGTTAATTATCTTCACCTCATCTCCCCAAATGAAAATAGACACAACAGACAATTTCATGTCTACCTCGATCTTTATTTTGAATTAGACAATAGGGAAAGGTTTTAATACAAATCTACATGACAAACGTAATTACTACGGCTTCTATTAGTCAACTTCCTGTTCATTTATCAGTAACAATCCAGCTGTTCCGATGCGAATACATCTCCAAGCTAATATGTTTCTCAAAAGTACGTGTCCAATACCGCGAATTTCTAAACAGAGCTTAGACGTTGACACAAAAAAACTGACGAAAACAGATATATGTTCTCCTCGGTGGCAGTCATCACTTGTACGGTTTACACCATAACCTTGTCGGTCGATATTGAAAATCCATTTCACAGATCAAGACGGATATTTTCCTGTGACGTTCCAGAGTAAACCAAAAATAGGATGTTCGTTTTCCCATATTGAAGGTTTTCATCAACTTCCCTTTATGCTGTTAGGCTAATACCTGATTGGAAAATGGACTCTAGTATTCCACTCCTATGTATTTAGTATTCCACTATAGTCTCGCTGGCCACATAATTGCCGGTTACCTCAGTTTTGTTACACAGCTACGACAGTTGCTACCAAAAGGTCCTAAATACCAAGTGCCGAATCCAATTCATTGGAAATGAAATTTCAAGCTGTTGGTGGACTAAGTGGACTATGCTAGGCGAGAAAAGGTAGGGGTTGACACCTCTCTGAATGGTCCAAGACTGTCAGATCATTTTTTTAGATTCGGATTAAAAATTACAAGGGTCGATAGTCGGAGAGCACTAAAGCTCCTTCAGTTTTCCAGGACCCTTCTGTCTTGAGGGACTTGTCCGCCGTCCATGACGTTGTTCTTCCAGCCTATAAACCCTCAAATAACATTGTATTTGTTTGTAAAAAAACACTAGCTTGAGCTTGATTGCCTGATAAAAGAGCTTGGCATCAACGACACATCTGGTAACCTAACATATACCCCTACTACACTTTCTAAAGAAGAGATCCTCGTTAACCACAGACCTGTTCTATCTTCGTTTAGTATTGAAAGATGTCTTACGTTGTAAGAGAGCCCACCACTTGTTCTAATACCTACAGTGAGAAGGTGATATTCTCAAAATGCTGGATTTTCTTATTGACAACATTTTTATAGAACATGGTGGGCGGGTTTGTCAACAGACCTTTGGCATTCCAATGGGAAAAATTGCGCGCTCCTACAAGTAGACTTGTTTTTGTACTCGTATGAAGCAGAATTCATTCAATGACTCTTGCGAAATAATAAAAAAGAAATTGGCCAGATCGTTTAATTTTACTTTTAGCTTTATCGTTGATGTTTTGTCATTGAATAATCATTCGTTCAGTGAGCATCTCGACCAAATATATCCCAGCGATCTAGGCATTGAGGAGACCACAGAATCAACAAAATCTGCCGCATAATTAGATTTATTCCTCGGAATTGATCAAGATGGGGAAACTTGTTTCCAAGATTTACGACAAACAGGATAACTTCAACTCTCTATTGTAAACCTCCCAGATTTATGTGGTAATACTCCTGATTCACCTGACAATGGAGTTTATGTTTTGCAGTTGATCCAATACTCTCGTGTGTGTTTCAAGTACCAGGATTTTCTGAAGAGAGCATTGCCGTTGTTGCATTAATTACTTCAAGAAGGATACATCCAATTGATTTTGACATCGTCCCTCCTAAAATTCTATGGTTGCCATCATGAATTGATTGATCGATATGGTATCAGTGTATCTTACCTAGTTATGAACCAGTTACCGGTAATACAATAAATTGACCTCTTCTTGGAATGACGGATTAGAGTTTAAGGATTCGACGACGGGTGTTACGCGCAACACAGGGGGTGACTACCCTTCTGGAGCAACTGATCCCACTGTGTTTTTTTAAAGGAGTTCGTGGATTCCATGTTTTTGTTCCATTTGTTTTAGTTTTATCTTTTAGTTTGTTTGAAATTTGTCTTGTTTCTTTGAACTATGCACTTTTGATCTCTCACACGGGTATTCTACATTGGACTTTAAATATTGTGATAAAAATAACCATTATGTATATGTTTATTTGAGCGGGTCAGTTCCAATGGGTTGTATTTAAATTCACGAGGATTAATTATCACATTTCCATAACAGTTTGGATGTGATGTCCCTTTTTATAAATATTCTTCAGGTACAAATAAACTAAAAATTGGATCTTTATTTTGAGGATAGAATTGGTTAAATTTATTTTTTAACTAATTTATAGAAACAAAAACCTTGACTTAATTTGCTTTCTAGACAAAGATTACGTTCAGTTGCATCTAAATCATCGTTGCATACAACGGCACAAACGGAGATGTAGAGAAATATATACACTTAACGTTTTAAGAATACGGAAGGTAAAATTTACAACAGGGAATAAGAAATCGTTTCTCTTTTTCTATGTTTTAGTTTTGAGAAACTGAAATATTTACATTCAGAAACTGACAAATGCTGCTGTCCTGATTAGCTGTATTCAACTTCTCTAGGGAAAACCGTAGGGTCTTATTAAGAAAACTCCGGGTTATTAACTGCAAAGATATCTTCAAGATAGTATTGTTAAATGTATCTTTTAAGTCAGATTAAGTCTGATTTAAAAGGATGTTGTATGTTTCGATGATATTAAGGATGAAAGGTACAAGTATATGAACTACAATACAGTTTAGTCTGTAATTTAAAATTACGTACTAGCAACTTAATCTTTGTCTCAGACAGGTTTTTATCTGTGAAAAAAAGTTTTTACAAAGATAAAAAAGGAGATGTGCGGTAAATGCCAAAGAGATTATAAAGCATTTTGTATGATTCAAAGTATTTTTCAAAGGGCTAAAATGTGTCCAAAATCTGGTTTAAATTGTGACTCCTCGTCGTGTTGTACCAACAGAATGAATGTATATAAATATATTGGCAAAATGGGCAAAATAAGCCTCCAAATGCAATAACTGTGCTGAAATATTCCCCTTCCGGAGCACTTGATCCCACTCCGGTTTTGTAAAGTAGTTCGTGGATTCCATGCCTTTGTCCCCTTTTACAGTATATGTGTGTGTGTTAGAGAAATTAATGACAAAACATTAAAAATTCGGAAGTATTATATAGGGGTCCTCCGCTATGAAATTCCTATTTCGAACACTTTCCAAGCTACAAACTTGACAAAACAAAAGACCGTTAATGAACAACAAAATGTTAACACTCGATTAAAGGCTTCATCTGAAAATATGAATGATTCTACAATGAACTGGCTTCCTAAACTTCAGAAAACTCCATAGAAATCTCGGTTCATTTCTGCATCTAGTAAATGCTGTACTACCAATGTCTGAATTCTATTAATCTTGCCCTAACTACTATTAATACTCTTATTGTTAACTTCTGTAATAAATGTTACGAAAATTCATCTATCAATTACTTTTAGAGTGTAAAAAAATCAATAGATGTTTAGACAATCAAAGTCTGTCCAGATTACGTTTTCTACAATAGACAGTTATGATTTTTCTACTCTTTGTACCACTTTATCACACAAGATTATTAAGGAAAAGTTTTCATATCTAATCAATTGGCCTTCCTTACATACGCTGCAATAAATATATAATTCCTTTTAAATCTTATAACAAAAATACTTGTTGGACATCATCTGACATGATAACAGCGGTCGAATTTCTTCTTGATAATATCAATGTACGATTTGACAACACGGGCTATCGACAGATGGTTGTCATACCAGTGGGCACTCCTCTCACTGCTGATATATTTTCATATTTTTATGAATCACATATGACCAAAATTTAGAAAGACCGTTCAAAACAGGATTAACTGGACCAGTTAAAATAATTATTTTAGATATGTGGATGATGTTTTAGCTTTAAATAATCCAGAGTTTCACAAATTGGCAAAAGAAATTTATCCTAAAGAACTTACCTTGAATAAATCTAATACCAGTAATGATCGCATTCCCTTTTTAGATTTGGATTTAAAAATTGAATAGGGTTGTTTATACACAAAAATTTATGATAAAAGGGACGATTTTTCTTTTCCTATAGTTAATTTTCCGTTTCTTGATGGGGATGTGCCTTTTGTCATTTCGTATGGGGTTAACATTTCACAACTAGTTCGATTTGCCCGTGTTTGTACCATAGTTTCTGACTTTAACGATAGCAATCTATATCTTACTGGTAGACTTTTGCAGCGGGGATACAGATATCATCACCTTCTTAGGACTTTGACAATATTTTAAAATCGATTTAATACAAAGTACGGCTGCAAATGTAGAGTTTTGAAACGACAAGGAATATCACATCCTACGTTCTATTGAAAGAATACATATAAAGCATACAAATTTAAAGACGATCTCTTGAATCTCACCGTTCCGTTAAACAAACTTATCCACAAAGTGTAGAAGTTTGACGTTGTAGTCAAGACATAAAAATTTGTTTTTGTCGGTACAGATATTAATATACTGATATAGAACGATAGAAAAAATCTCGTGAATATAAAGTTTGTGATATTGGATTATTATGTATCGACAAACATCTGGTAGGTAAGTGTGATTTAATCATGTTTATTTATTAGGAAGCGTTAATAATCCATTTTAGCCATACTGCACCCCCTACATTTGTGAAATTTAAAACTGCAAATGCATTTTGTCTTTGGTCCCGCTACGGCTTTATCAGTACTTTAAGTTTAATATTAAAATAATGTTTCCATTTTCATCTGTTGACTA